>QKYT01000659.1:0-64541 GCA_003550305.1 Glomus cerebriforme
AATCGTCACATGCCGAAACTTCTTATTTCGACTAGTGTTTTTAAGGCAGTTGACATATTCGTCGGTATGTAAATCATATTCTTCTTGAGTCTGAGGATTGCATAATGGCATATACTGCGTGGGATTAGTAGTGAACTTACCAGCGGTCTTGCTCCGATTATTCCTTGATTTTTTAGCCTTACCTGATAGTTTGTCCGATTCAATTAATCTGATTGGCTATGTGCCTTAAAAAATAACTGAATATTTATCGCTCCAGAAAAAATCTAATAATTATGTAAGTACCGTAATTTGCCTCCTCTGAATTGCATATATGCACCATATCACTAATCTGGATCACCGGCATGAACTAGACTCTGTGATTTCGGTTGCAAAGAAGACAAGTAAGACGTATATTTCCTTTGATATGCCCCAAACTATTGTAGATTCGATCTACTGTCCACTGGGATATATCTCCTGGCCGATCCCATTCGAATTTCATTTCTATAAGACATAATGCGCATTTATCTTCTTGAATATGATTTAACATGAGAATATAGTCGACTGTTAAATCGAATTCACGGCCTTTTTCCTTGTCCTGACCCATATATCCAATAAGTTTTTCCTGAATAGATGGTCTCAATTCGTGCTCTAGCCGTCTATTCTTTTTTGCCTCCTCAATCTCTTGGGCAATTTCAGGAGGTAATGGAGGTGCCTTAACCCGAATGAGTTGGCTTAAATATTCCACACGACCAACTGCTAGATATATTGGTTATCCCAAGCTAGGTTTTCATCAATGACCCAAACACTCTGTGGAGCTTTAAGGGTCATGCCTTGACTAGTGTGAATAGTCATAGCATATCCAAGTTCCCAATCTATGACTTTTTTATCCGCCAACATATCTTTTAAGAATTTGTCAGGGAGTGTATTTAAGGGCAAGTGTATTATATCATTTTTCACTAGTTCCTTTTTTTCGGATGAGCCAGGGATCGGAACAAGACAATTTTGTTTGCGTCCATCTTTTGGCCTATAGATTAATGGGATCGGCACATTGGGATATTTTTCTCGATGAAGTTTTAAGCATCTTTGGGAAGCAATTCTTCGGGAAAGTAGATGTGCTGATAAGATACGATCTGATGGCTTCCATTCAGCTTCAAGATATTCCTATTTTTCTGTGACCGGAAGTGCTTCACGGAATAGGTCTGACTGCACTCTGTTATTTTGCCGTCGCATTTTTTTCTTAAGCTCTTGTAATCTAGGACATTTAGCCCGATAGTCAGTCAATACTTCCTCATAGTAATCAGCTCGCTCTTTTAACCAGCTATGAGGCATCTCTCCAAAGAATGGCGGAGGCTGAGCATCGTCTCCACAACAGATTACCTGACACTTCTGTTCTAGCAAATAGTTAATAAACATTTCGAGAATATGCCTGGGTACCGTACATACCTCATCCCAGATAACTACTTGTGGAAATTTCTTTTCTCCCATACGTTCAGGAGTCCACTTTCTTACACCATTCCACCTAAAGAAGCTATGCCAAGTTTGGGCTTTTACCTTACGATCATTCTGGAAGTCTTTGGCCAGTGCATTCATATGAGTAAAGACTACCATGTTTATGTCCTTAAATATTCGGATTGCGCGTGTTGTCTTCCCAGAACCACCACCTCCATTGAGATATGAAACTCGGGATCTTGTAATAGGATCACGAATTGATGGAGCAACACTTTCAGTAATATTTTTAATCGATTCCCAATGCCTATTTTTTGGCCAGTAAACAACGTTTGGGTCTGGGCCATGAATTTTCTCTCCTTTATCTCACCATTGGCCAGGCTGTATTTCTCGAATCTTTTCCTCTTTCAGTGGCTCAGACTCTTTGGTAACAACTTTACTAGGTTGGGTATTTTTCCGAGAACCTTGGCGAAAATACCATTCCCCAAAGCAAACAGCACATACGAATGGCTTATGCTCATTACATGACAAATAGCCCGTTATTCTGTTCACGTAGTGAACCTTCACTTCTTTGGCAAATTTTTTGACTGCTTCTTTTGAATAAAAGACTCCTGCTCCACACATTGCACAAGAAGGAGCTCTATGCGGACATTGAAACTTACTGGTATCTGCCCCTCCCTTATGATTGAGGGGCGCTTAGCTTGCTTAAAGAAGGCAGATACATTTTCAATCTTATATAAAGCCTCTCTTCGTATATATATAGAATCTGTTGCGATTCTTACTACTTCATTAGGGCCAAATCTTCGGAGCATTCCTAGTAAGTTTATATGGGCATATGCCAGCATTAAGGCCCGCAAATGTGTATATTGGGGCTGGTGACCCTCATAATACGTAAGTATATGCCCAAGCGGACATTTATCACTACCGGCATATGTTCCCTCTTTAATACAATCCTGGATTAAGAAATCAAGCTCACCTTCGTCTATTATAACTCGATGGGTCAGGCGCTTTTCTTCGACCTTACTTCCTTGCGTAAACTTTCCTATAATTGCACAACTGATATCCCGATTCTTGGGCAACCATACCTTTGTCTGCTTGGTGAGAGAAATGATTGCTTCTTCTATAGTTACGCTTTCTAGGAGACCCACTTCGAGAAGATATTATAGAAGTACAATAGGCATCCAACCTTTTGCTTTTCCACATCCTTCTCCAGCCCGACAGGCAAAATGTTTTCCATACCAAACAGGAATTGCTGAATGGATGTTAGAAACAAATCTAAAGAATCTTACCTGCGCAAATCCTGTAATATCATCAGGTGGCAATTCTCCGTTCACTGCTACTCGGACAAGATGGTGTGTTGGATGCCCAAACCGCTTAAACCATGGTGAACACTCTCCTTGACCACGCATACTTGCCGGATAGCATTCCTTCATGTCTATACATATAACATCTTCGACTTGATAATTAGGTGCATTCCAGCATCCTCCATGCCCATGTTCGACACAAGATTGCTTTATATTTTCATGTACACTAGCTGGAGTAGGATGCCAATCATTGATCTCGTTGGCAAGTCTGCCCCCAGCATGATTATCACCTGTTCCGCTAACTCAACTATTTTAAGCAATTCTAGGGACTCCCGCTTTCTTTCTTCATTAATTATTCCTTCCTGAAATTGCCAGTCTACTGCATCTTCAAATAATTCCTTACATGCTTTTATAATATCTGTATGCTTCATCCATGTTCTAAATGTACGACCATCTTCTAGAACAAATTGGGATATTGACTGGATCTCTTCCAATGTTTCTCCTTCTCTAAGTCCAAGCCCAATAAGCCATATTGCTTGTGATCCTTGAAGAACTTTATTAATAACCTTCCATGCATTATCATTATAATACTCCACCATTCGATCTTTTGGAAAGTGATGGTTTCTAGAGAATGCATGGCCATTGTGGACTACCATTTCTATCTCTTCAAACCTTCCTGTTCGATATTTTCCGCTATTAAAGATAGTCCCATGAGTAATGTCAAGTAATTTAATCGGCCTCTTAAGTATTTTTTCCAATTCTGCTACATCCTCTACCCAAGCACCAGGTTGGCGCATTCTTTTTTCCCATGTGCCAATTTTTTGTTTACGTATATTAGTAAGCCCATACCCTCTTTTTGCTTTTTCAAAATGCTCTATTACTTGCTGGGCTACATAATTAAGTGTGCCATCTTTCATTGGCATTAATCGTTTACTATCTAGCTCTCGAATTCTATATAGTCCATAGACGACTGCATTTTCAGTAAGATCCCCTATATCAGATTCTATTGAAACTTCTCTAACAAAAAACTTCTCATCAATTCCTACCCAAAAGCCTGGCTTTGTTTTCTTAGTAAGAATAACATTGGGACCTCCTGGAACGAATTTCTTACCAGCCCTCTTTGATTCTCGAATAGGCTGATATTTATCAATGATTTTAAATGCATAGTTATGCCTTCCACCATAAGTAGAATCGTTTCTAACAAATTTTACTCTTATAAGAAACCTATCGTCATCTATTACATTTAAAATCTCCTTGGCACGCCCTTTAGTCATCCCAGCTTTATTCATTTCCTTTTTCTCATAAACAGTTTCTATATACTCTTTCCATTCCGGACTCCCTTTGTCTTCTGCCTTATATTTCTTTATTAATGCCTCTATTTGTTCCGAAATGATTTTTCCATTATCCCATCCCCTTTGTAGATATACCTCTTTTACTTTCTTTGCGACTTCTTTTTCGCTTCTAGCTGATAATAATATATTTGTTAATTCTTTGCCCAGAACTTTTGCAAACCAAGTTGAAAATGTATATTCAGCACCATCTACTTTAAACATGTTTTTTGCTGTCTGAATTCCCTTCTGCCATACTTCCCGATGCCTTTCATTATCTGGAAATGGAACCGGCCAGGGCACTTTTTTATCTAAGTCCTTTGGATCATCTTCGGAATCATCTCTTTGGTCATCTTCAGAATCGTCTCTTTGGTCATCTTTGGAATCATCTCTTTGGTCATTTTCAAAATCATCTCTTTGGTCAATGATCTCAAGAGCTAAGGTTTCTTTCTTCCAGTTTTTTCTTTGCCCTTTTCTGTATGCTTGAGTAGTCAGGTCAGGTCCAGCTTCAGAATCTTCTTCTATTGGTTGGAATACTTTGGTTTTCTTTTGCCATTTACTAGAAGACTCTTCCATTAAATCAAACCATTCTGCATCTGTTTTTGGAATCTTTTTATTAACAATGGTTGGGTTGTTTTTTATCTCAGGATTCGCAAGCCAGTTAGCCAAATCCTCTATGGGTAGATCTATGGCTTGGCCTCTTTTGGACCCTTCCTTTTCACGAACATGGATTGCAGGAGATGGAGGATTAGGTACCAGTAATTGAGGTCTGGGTATATTAGGGTTAGGTGGCTGAACTGGGTTAGGTATTTGGATTGCTTGCACTTAAACTTTCTGTTAAGATGATTTGTTAAATCACGAGTCTTTTTAAAGTCATTCTTTCCACATCGAGGGCATTGAAGTACCATTTTTGATAGTAAGTGAATCAATTCAGTTGTTTGTATTAATAGTACGAAAACTTTTGTTTAAAAAATAATTAATTTGAGCGTCTTGTCGCTCAACCTTGCTAGATTTTCCTCCTGAGCATTAATATGCCGAATACATTTTGCTGAGGGTATATCCCGCAGTCCTTGGACAAGGGAGCGGTTTTGTGACAAGCCGACTAGCTCTGAACCTGACCTTTGTAGAAAGCATTCTGATACCTATTATATAACCCAATATTTTAATAGGCTTCGAGATAGGGCTATGGTTAATGAGCAGAAGGTTTCGAACTAGTAACAGACTAGTGTCAGTCTAGTGTCAGCCTAGTGTTGGGCTAGTTATGGGCTAATTGCGAGTTAGTGTCTTTTTTCTTCACCTAGTTGCAGGTTAGTGACGGGCTAGTAATGGGATAGTAACAGACTAGTAACGGGCTAGTGTTGGGGATCCCAGAAGTTAATATATACATGTATATGCATTTATATCATATTATTTTGTCTAGAGGTAATCCTATTTGCCTCATCTATATCTGACTTTTTTACACCCATAGTAATACCCTCTATCCATACCCGATTTTTTTTCATACCATAGGTGTAAATTTTTATTATGACGAAATTATAATCAGGAAGGCACGCAAAAGTAAGAAGACGAATTTATGATTTTGATAAGTAAGAGAAGCTGGAGTATATTATTTGTCAACTATCATTTTTGAAGTTNTCAGGCGAAAATAACTTGGTCTGCATATACTTTCTACTNTGTGTAAATTTTTATTATATCAGGATTATAACCAGGAAGGCGCACAAAGGCAAGGAAACAAATTAGTAATTTTATTGAGTGAGAGGGGCTAGAGAACATTCTAAGAATACAATTTTTATCGATATACTAAAACTATATTTTGAGAGCTCTAGAATGGTGAAATTAATAAGTAATCATTTTAGTAGCAGAGGGGATCTGGAATACTAATTTCGAAAACTATATTTCCTGGGGTCCCAGGTGAAAATAAATTGGTCTGCCCGCCCTCCCTGCTGCTAAATTACTATATATAGTATAATAATATTAATTTTTTTTATTAGTTATTTTATTAATATATATTTTTCTTAAGTATATATATACATATATTTAATTTTAATAATATATATTTATAGAAGTAACATTATATTTTAATTATATTTAATTTAGTTAAATAATAAATTCAATAAGTAATATTAATAAAAAGTAATAATTTAAAAGTTATTAACTATGAAATTTTTTAAAATTTATTTTACAAATTATAAAATAAAAATAAAAGATTTTTTAGCATATTTAATTTAAATATAAAAATTTTTTTTTTATTAATTAACAATTAGTATTTTATATAAATCAAGTTAATTTGTAAATTAAATTAAAATAAAAAAATTACTGGAAATTCAAAAAAATACTAATTATCTTAATAATAATAAGATAATTAATTTTTTATTAATTTGTTAGATTTTATTTATTGCTTTATTATGTTAAAAAATGTATTCTAATTTATTTAAAAATATATTTTATTTAATAAAATTAAGGATTTTGTAATTTATCGCCATGGCGATGCATCACCACTGTCACGTGATTCATAATTCCGGCCGGAATTAAATGATCTGCAATGAAATTGCCTTTTTAGAAATCTTGCGTAACCCAAAATTTCAATTTTCGAGAGAAACAAAATTGCCTTTTTTTGTATCGTGTAACGTTACCTAAGATCCAAATAAGGATATTTTGGCCAGCGTTATAAAATTTGGGCAAAATTAAACATGTGATGAATAATATATGACAAATAGTATTTATCATACCGAAAAAATTCTAAGTCCCTAGAATAAATAGTAAAAATGGAAAACTACGGTGTGACGCGGGGGGTGACAAATTATTATATAGTATAAGTCACGTGGGGTGGCGATGCATCGCCATGGCGATAAATTACTTTTTTCTAAAATTAATATATTTATTTTATTTAGTATTAATTAATGTATTTTTTTAGATAATTAATTATTAATATAATAGTATTTTTGATATATAGTCAGACCTTTATATAGTTACCTAATTAATTTCTACAAAATTAGTGATTGTATAAAAGTATGCTTATAAAAATTAAAAAATCTTAATTTTAGCCAAAATTAGTAAATTATAATATAAATATTTTTTTTTTTAAAATAGTAATTTTACAAAAAAAAAAAATTTTTTCAACTTTTGAGTATAATTCTAATTTCTAAAAAAAATTTAAATTTTTATAATTCTGATTAAAAATATTTTTGGCTAAAATTATAGTGATTATATAAAGGTTTAATTATTAATAAAAATAATATATATGTAAAACTCTGTACAAGCTGAGCTAGTTTGCAAGTTTTTAAGTCGAATTGAGTTTAAGCCAAGCCAAAGCATATTTAAATTAGCTTAGTAGTTCGCAAGCTAGCTTGAATGATGGAGTTCAAGCTAGCAATAAGCTTAGTTTAAAAATTCAAATTAACTTATATTTAACTTAAAAGCTCAAGTTAATAATGAGCTCAACTTGAAAATTCAAGTTAGCTTAATTTATTAGAATAAAAATTATACATAATAAATATATAAATAATTCAAAAGTTTAATTATTTTATAATTTAAATTTATTTGTTATTTTATTTTTTATTATAAAATAATCATTTATAATGATTGATCCACTAAGATCAAACTTCCACTATCCTTTGATACATAATTTTCTATATAGTTTTATCTTAAAGATTATATTATTTCTGTTCAACCAAATCTGTTTCACCTGAAAATATTCTCTCTATAGGTATACTGAAAGTTATAAAAAATAATAATAGTATATAAACAAATAATTTAATAGAAAATTTATCAATTTTATATATTAACCTAAAACAGCTAGATAGTTATATGCCATTTTTGATAAGTTTAAATATTCTTTTTTATATAACTATAAAAAAATAAGAAAAAAGTAAATTCAATAAAATTAATTGTATAATAATTCATAATTAAATATAATATTAATATACTTTCCATCAAAAAAGAATGTCTATTTTTTTAAAAGCTATTTTCTTATTAAGGTATAATTTAAGTTCATCCCTATTATCAATTTTTTGTTTTTTAAAAATATGATCAAAAATGGCATCTAAATCATTTGCTAAAGATTCTTTAACTTCAGTATTATTAATCTTGTATGTAATTTTCTACAAATTAGTAATTAATAATTTTACATTCTGTATAAATGGTTCTTCTTATTGGTTATTAATATATATAGTATTAAAATTTCAAATAAGGATCTATTACTATATATAATTAAATAATTAATTATAAATGTAATAAATTATGTAAAGCAATCAAAACAAAACTTACTTGTAGTTATTGTATATATTTCTTCTTTTGTAAATGCATAATATTTTTTATTTTTTTCAATTGATTAATTTAAGACATATAATATTATATTATCATTCTTATCATTCTTATTGTAATTATCACTTTCTTTTATTTTTGGAATAGCATTGCAAAAAGGATCAACTGAAGTAAAGCAAATGCAATTTGATAGAAATTAATGTAAAAGAAAATTTTAAAGTCTTATATTAAATTATAATGTATGTATCATATATAAATATATAAAATTATATATTAGGTAATTAATTCTTTATATTTTAAGAAACATGTTTGTACATGAAAGGAGATGGAAAAGGGAGATATTCTGTTTTGAAAAATCATTACTTTGAAGAGTTCAATACTCTTTTTTAGTAAAGGTTTGGTAATTATTAATAATAAATATACTGTATAATTAATTATTTATTTTATATATTTTTAATATTGTAAACTGAATTTATTTATATTTTAAATTTAATAATTGAAAGAGTACATAAAACAAATGAGAAAACACAAAAATAATAAAACATTCATGTGAGAAATATATAAAGAATTTGATTAATATAATTTCTTGAAAATGATTATTTATTTCTTTTATTTCTTTTGTAGTAAATGTCTTTTTTTTAATTATTTAATATATTATTTTTAGTAGATATCACTATCGATAAGTAGCGAACACTCTTATAAAAGTGTTCGCTACTTATCGATAGTGATATCTACTTATAGTTATAAGGTTTTCTACTTATGAATATAGTGTTGTCTACTTATATATGAGTTACCTACTTACTTGTTTTTATTGCTCTATACCCTTATTATTATTTTCCTACATTATTTATCTTTTTTGTTTTTTTTTGCTATTTTCATTTTAAGCTTGTTAGCCATTGTAATTACTTTATTGGCTATTTATTGTTATTGGGCTTATTTAATTATTTTATTTATTTCTACTATAATATGATTTCTTATTATATTTCTTGGAGATTATAGTTGGTCAGGAATGTTATATGGGTTATGTTTAGTCTTGCTATTTTTGAAGCTTTTTAGGCTCTCTTTATATATTTGATTTTTTGTATATAGGTTGTTGGTTTAACTCTTTTTTAATAATATTTTTTTATATCTTTTTTAGCATACTTCATGCCTTTGTGAGGTTATTTGAAATCTGATTTGGCATCCAAGATGTCATAGTGGGTGGGTAAAAAATATCATGTGAATTGTAACCTGTTAATCAGTTTTCTTTCCTTAATATCTTCCATACACATGGGTAGAGAAGTTAGAATAAACCTTTCACTTATCATATTATTTAAGGCTAAAGTTCCGCTTGATTGGGATAATGGTGAATATTAAATAATAACATTCAATTCTAGCAATCAGCCAATCGGATAATTCACAATAGTAAAAAATATTTCCATGATTTCTATATTCTTTCCACAATCGGGAAATGGACATGAGTTTGGTATATTAAGCATAAGCTTTTTTTCAGTACAGAGTCTATAAAAAATGTGTCCACAGTGTAGTCAGGTAAACTTTTTGAAAGGAAATATCAAAATTTCATATTACATTCGGAGCATGATTCTAATTCTGGAAAATTATATTTCTGACAGCTTTATCATCGAGACTTTTGAGAATATTATATTTGAGGTTTCTATACCTAACAAGAGAGAGATTATCAGATGAGGGAGTACTGTTTTTTTCTCTAGGCGTCTTGAGTGGTTCTGAAATCAGCTCATTATTTTGTTCAGAATCCGTCATACTGATTCCTTTTCTCTCTGGATAATAGGGTTCAAAAAAAAAATACTGACCTGTTTTTATATCACTTGTAAATTTCGCAGGAAAAAACATTCCCCAGATTTTTACCAGCAATTATACACTGCATTTCGTCATTTGTTAATCTCTTGCAAATTGATAAAAATAAATTTTAGGTAATCAGTCTCACATGACGGAGTTTCTATGCTACGATCATGAATTTGAATTTATTACTTAAAGTGAAGCAAGTAAGACAATATTCTGTTCCATACCATTCGCCATGTAATCCATAATTCTCATGTTTTCCATCGCAAATAGGACATGGTAAGCTTCACAATTGAGGTAATGCAAAATTATAATTATCAATCCCTCTGAAACTATTTCAGAATTTCAGGTATGTGAAATGTTCTAAGACAGTCTTAATAATTAATTCTGGATCAGGTTTGGCTTTGAAAGTGAAAGGTTTGAAATCAGAGGCTTGAAATTCTGCTAACATATTTATCACAGCTTTTGGTAATTGCCATGACTCATATCCAGTTTCTCTTTTATATTTTTTGTATAAATTGGAATGAATCTTGTCCATCAAAATGCATAGTAAACCAGTTAATTTGACAAGCCAATCCAGATACTCAGGGATTAATACTTTATCAGACTTGCTCATATTGCCTTTTTATATGATTGCAAATTAATTTAAATTACAGTAGGTAATAGCCAACATAAATTAGCCTATAAAAAAAATAAAAAATATCACAGTGAAGTGTAAGCAAATATAGTATTATAAAATAATGAGACTATGCAGTTATCGCAATTTCATGCTATTCACATTTAATAAAGTAAGATTTAGATTTATACCTACCTTCTATGCTTTCCTCATTATCATGATTTAAACTGCATAACGGGCATGATGTCTCGTTAGTAATGCCATAATAATCAAAATTTTCACTACTAAATTCCCTATATAAATTAGGATATTGATCCAATGTCTTATTTCTAAAATAGGATCGGTCATAAGTTGGCTTAGATTGGAATGCAAATGATACACTTGCCGATGAACTCATTCCCAAGAGATTCACTTGAATCTCAGTCTTATTGGTTTTTGAAATCACGTGTCCGTTCCAATTTGGAACGAAGTTTTCATAACCTACATTATTCATATTAGTAGCTTTTTTGGAAAAATCATTTATAATGTTCTGGATCTGGTTATTAGATAAATTTGAGATGACACTTGCGCTATAGCTAATTATTTGGATTCTATTTATTCTTATCCCATCAAACAATATATAGATTTTTTTAGATTGGAAAGTTATTTTATGCAAGTTTACATCAGTAATGTCAGGAAGAAGGGGTTTGATTTTGCTGTACACCAATATTCTTGCTGATTTGTTATCAACACTATTCTTAGATTTAACATCCTCAACTCGATTCTCATATGCTTTATAGTAATAATACTAGTATAAAATCTTCTTACGTTTAAGCTTCATTGCTACTCTAAATAAATCAACTATATTCTGTGCCATAACTTTACTAGATCCCATCAGAATTACTTCTAAAGAGAGTTCAGAAATCTGAATATCAAACGCCTTATTAATCTTACTATTACTAACTTCAGTGAAAGATAGTTCCCGTCTCAAATCTTGCTCCACTTTTTGATTATAAGGAATTTTTTGACACTTCATATTTATATTCTCAGAAGTTTCTACCATAAATGATTTTATTGGTGATATCCCAGCAGATGATTTATTACCAGAAATAACTGGAATCAATTCTTTGACTACCTGTTTTGGAAGGGTTACAGGTTCAACACTAGTCATGGAGAGATTCTCTTCACAGTAAATCAAGTCTGAAGTAACTGAGGATAAGTCTTTGGCAATCATCTTATGCTGAATCTTCTTTTTCCACCTCCTTTCTCTAATTTTGTCACCAATGCTTTTCTTATTTACCTCAACCAAAAAAGCATCTATCTCCATTTTCTCTAATGTTTTAGTGTCAACATTATTTTGCTGGTCTATTATGGTGTTAGATAAATCAATATTTGATACCGTTACCTCTGGCAGTACTTCTACAATCACTTCTTTATTATTCTGTAGTTGTTCACCCACCACCAAGAAACTCTGTTCCAATATCGTGAGTATAACCTCAAGTTCTTTATTTTTTTACTTTAGTTCCTCAACTTTAACATCATGCCTAACATTCTCCTCAATAATTTGCCTCAGTTTCACGATCTCAACCTCAAGCTCGTAATTCTTACCCACAAGTCTGGCATTTTCTTGCCTAAGTAAATCAATCTCAAATTCCATTTTTGATAATACTTTATACAAGTATTCAAAATAAAAAAGTCATTGTGTCCATTTCAATTTGAAACGCAAATCACTTTTGCCAAGAAAAAAATGTTTATTAATATACGCAAAAAATAAATACAAGTTCGGAACATAGCCTGTGATACATACTATAATTTCATTTTACAAAGTGAAATGTTTCTATACTAATGCCTAAGAACTACACCAGTTTTTTACAACCTATGCTAATACATTATCTCAACATTAGCTTCTTCATTTGCCCAAATAACTGATATTTTAGATAATATAAAATGGTCATTAGTTATACTTATATGAGATATGCAGTGATAGAAAATAAACCAATAGTTCATAACATTAACCTTATGCTGAAAAGTTATGTTGTTTGCATTTCATAATTAGTTTGCAAATTCTGAAAAATTTTGTAACCATAAGATCCATCTCTAATCACGTGACTAATGTGAACACTGATTTGACATAATGGGATATCATGTAGCACAAAACTAAATATAAATATGTATGTATAATATAATTTAATTGTCTTCTTAGCTTAATCACTTTTCTTACTCATATCATCTTATTATATTCATTAAAAATTTTTTATTGATATTTTTAATAGTACATCAAAATGGATAATATTAACTTTGCCTCAGCTAACTCTATTTCTGATAACCTTGATCCTTATGTTTTATTTTCAACTAAGGAAGAAATGGACACTAGAAAAGGTAACTTTAGCATTGTTATAAAAAATAAGAAAAAGGAATTCCCTAAAGTATTTTTCATAGATCTGGAAGATTATCAAAAAAATGGTGCAGAAAAGCAGAGTTGCAAAGGAAATTTACGAGCAATTTCTTCTGCTATACAAGTAAGTCTCAAAGTTTGGCTTTTGCTTTCTTTTATGCATGACATGATGTTGATGCCTGTTCTTTAATGCACATCAGGAACAACAATCGAATTTCCCTCAGTACCGATTGTTCATAACTAATGACTGTGAGTGTGAACAGAGTTACGATCTCTATAGAAATCCCAGAGGATGCTCTCTGTTACTTAAAACAGGTGAAATATCTTTTTTAGCATCTCGAACAACTTTGTTGATGAATAATTATGATGGTGAGTCGAAACAAACGTCCAACAGCAATCAACGCTTCTTGAAAAGTAGACCAGGAGAAAATTATAAGCATTGCATTTGGTGCGTCAGTTTCAGCTCACAAAAAGACAAAGGAAGAAGTAGCTTTATTCTGACAAAGCATCGACCGATACCTTTTTCCTCAGAAAGATGGAGTTATAATTTCAATTATAGTAAAGTGGGAATTCGGGAATTGTGCGGAGATGAATGCCTGGACTTCCTTATGCCAGTTCAGAACAGATCTTCCAATCAAGATTTGAACAATATCGATTCAGACAAAAGAAGTAATGTTACCATGCGAGAATTGCGAAGCTTGTCAGAATTGGTTGATGCTGTTAGGAATAATTGTAAATTTCATGAATTCGATGAATCCCAACTTAAATATAAATGGATAATTGATGAGGAAAATAAGGAATATTTCAGTGATGCATATGGCATCACTAATATTAATCCATTACTTGTAGATAATTATGGAATGAATATTTTATTTTTAGATAGTCGTGGCATTCTATTTGAATGGTGTGAATTTACAAAAGACATGTATGTCTTAGGAATCAATAAAATGGAAGGCCTTGCGAATTTACTTTATCATCCAGAAAAGAGGCTCAAGATTATGGAAGACACTGGTGAGATGATACCTGATGTGGAACTTAAACAACAAGCAAAAGAAATTGTGAAAGCTCAGCTTGCTAATTTAAAAAAAGCGTAATATAAGAAAGATCAATTTGGTAACTGCATCTTTATAAAATATTATAGGATTCTTTTGCAGAATATTATAATACTTAGTATATATGAAAAGGTTCTTTGCACTTTGGATTTTAAACTATGTAATATAAAAATTATTATGATCAATAAAAAATAATTATCATAAAGGCAAGACTTTATTGTATTTTTTGTAAAAGTATTATTTGAGAAAGTGTAAGTAAAAATAAATGTAAAAGCAGTGTTATTTAGCTCAAATGACATGATGGATGATAATTATTAAAATATTCAAAAGTTTGTTAGTATATATAAGATGATATAATATTCTGGCAAGAAAACCATTAGGTTATGTCAGTTTGATCATAATAAATTTGTCATGGTTTTTTTTGCCAAGAAAATTTTTTATTATTATATGCAAAAATAAATACAAATATTTGGGACGCGTAGCTCGGGATACATATTATTTTTTGATAAATTTTTTGATCCTAACCCTCTTACTAGTCAGAAAACTATCTACACTAACCCGTTCCTTCAACAACCCTACAATTATACCGATTACCCTTTTTACGTTGCTTCGAAGTAATTCAGAATTATCTTTAACTGTGAACTTCGTAAGATTAATCTGATATTCATTACCACTTGTGGAGAAGATACCATCTGGAATATATATGATAAAATGCCACTCTGTACCTGTGATCACAATACCATAAATATAGTCAAAATAGTCATTCCTAAACACTTGATCCAATGTTCATTTCTTTTTATTGGTCTGGAATGCACTTTCAAGTTACGCCAAATTCTGAAGAAAAAAATAAAATGCTATTAATACTATTGAATCTTCTATAAAGCACGAACAGATAGTAAATTTACCTGCGCATATCTGATTTTAATATTACGAAGCTTTCCTTCAGTGATACATAGGAAGTCTTCTAGACTTTTGATTGCGTAGTCTACTCTGCCTGTTATATCCTCACTGGATATATCTTTCTGTAAAACTATAAATATATCTTGAGAGGTAAGTTTTTTAGCTATAGTGATGGATGCATGAAGAATCGATGAAATAAATTCACAGCATGTCACCTCATTGGCATCGGTCATAGTTTTCACATTTGAAAGTTTTAATATAATGTCTTCTATACAGTGTTTGAATGCCTTATCATCATCACTAATCTCCTCAAAGACTGCAGGCAGAGAAAAATAAGTTAATATATGTAATACTCCAATCTGGAAAATTAAGAGAGTAATCACATACCAGGAGTAAACTGCTTGATGTTTGTTATGTCTTTTCCATTGACCTTATTTCTATGTAACATTTCCTTCAAGTCATCGAGAGTTTTAAGTGAAGAATAGTTTCATAATTTCTGGCCAAGACTCTTAATAAATTCTGCAAGTCTTTTTGCAGGACCAACTTTCATGTCATAACTTTGAATTTCCTTTTTACTTGTATTAAAAAATCACTACTAGCTATTTCTTCCTTATGTAAAATTTTGAAGTGAGATTCCTCTAACTTCAAGTTTTTCTTCTTCAAATATTCGATAAGCTTCTCCATATTAAAATCTTTAATAACATCCGACATTGTTTATAAAGAACCTTCTTCTGTTATTGAACTTGGAGAAGAAGGTGTAGAAGGTTGTAAAGTCATAGTTTTTATATATGTAAGTTTATATTTGCGAAAAAATATGCACTTGACTGCAGTTACAGGTAAAGCTGATTTATGAATATAAAAGTATTTTGGTTTCAGCGCTCAGAGAGAAATGATAGATTTTTTTGTATTGATTAATGCTTTTACTCAATATATATGTAATTAAGATGTAGTACAGAATGGTCAGGTGACATAATTTCACATGACATTTACAGCAAGAACATAATATATGTTTTATTTAAAAAATAAAAAAAAACATTACCAGAACTCGACCTACAATACATAAAAATTTGCGACTATATCACTATTCATTTCACTATTGGGGTGTTTTAATATCTAAATAAATTATAATATGAATATCTTTTTCAGAAGATTGCTTAGGAAAATGATCAAGAATATTGAGCATTGAAATCAGTGCCTGTCCTTCATCCTGTCTCCCACTATTCACGCTTATCATCACTCCTTCAGCATTAACCGATGCTAGTACTTTATCTGAATTTAAGGGAATTGCATGGACTACAAATTCAGTAATTAGAATATTATCAAATCGGGAAGTATGTTCTTTTTTAATTTGTGATCTGAGAGAATGGACGGATTTATTGTTGTTAATTTTGATTGTAACGACATGTTGTTGTGTAATTCTCCCAACTGAATTGCTAGGAACAACAAGACAATTAATAAGCCTGATTTCTGGCATTTTGCTTTTCCTAAATATTAATGTTCATAGTGAATAAAGTTTCATTCATACAGATGCAATAATCCTTTGAAACATTTTTTTTTCTAAAAATATACAATAAAATATATTACCTTAAAATTTTGTGGAAAAGTTGGCTGAACTTTCACATACTCCTACATGCTTTATATCTTGCTGGGAATGAGTTAAGGAGGTATGAGGCGTAATTAGTATTGTCGTCTGATACTAAGAGTTCTATAAAAGTATATGTAAATGGAATCCTCATACCTTTTCACATGGAGATCTACCAGAAAGACATATAATTGGACTTACACCTGGCAATCTCAAAATTGTGAGTCCTTCAGCCCTTCATAACATATGCTTTTAATGTTAATATTTACTTTTAGAGCTGATCCTATATTACAACTAGACCTCCTTTCACATTTTTCTCATGATTGTTTAGAAAAAAATAAAGAACAAAGGTTAATATGTTTTTCTTTTAGAATATATGAAAATTATTATATTATACAAGACCTGATTGATGATCTACTTACTTTTCTATCGCATAGGAGTAACCTGCTTATGATGCAAAAAATTCTGATCAATGATCACCGCTCCAGATTAGTTAGATTGATAGAGTACCACCATTCCTTAGAGGGTTGTGTTAATTCTTGACTAAGAAATACAGAAATAATATTCTGTATACCATCTGCTTATCTAAGATAATTATTAAATGCAGTAACAAAATTGTTCAGAGTATCAGCCGTACCCATAATTATCGGAGGAGGCGTATTGTTATTATAGATGACTTCTTCATCCTCGCTCTCATCCTCAGAGCTAGAACATTCAGACTCTGTTTCAGTGTATTCTGAATCATAATATTCACTTAGATCAAGATTTCTCATAACTTTATGATGTTTGAAAAATTTGGTTATTATGATTTCTCCATCTGAATCTGTTGCAGTAAAATCAGGAAATAATAGCTCGTAAAATGTATGCAATGAAAAAGATAATTCCCAAAGATTTTTTCTACAGTGATATTGTATTTTTTTCCTTTCTTATTCTTTGATCTCTTTAGGTTTATTAATGTATATTAGTGGGTTTTGATATCTGTTAACAGCATATCCTGTATGTATTAGCCATACATTTCCTAAAACCAAATCGTATTCAGGCTTATTAATAACTACAAAATTTGCTGTATCTATTCCCAAATATGAAGGAGTACTTTCTCATCAAAGATATTTGGCAAAGTGACAGAAATTTCTTCTCTATCAATCCAACCTCTCCTCATCACTTTCTTATCAGCATTTGTTACGCCAATGCCAAGGTCTCTTACTGCAGGATATCTTGACCCATATTCTCTAGAAATATATAAATCCATTTTTTTGGCAAACATCTTACTAATGCTACCATAAAAGGATTTAAGATTAATCAGTACTTTGACAGTTATTTTAGCACAAGTGAATGTACAATCCACTATTAATCTTTTGCGAATTTCTTGAAGTGCCTCATCTTTCTATATATTATTTATACTGCAACATTTTTTAAAATTCTGTATCAATAAATTCTTTAGAATAAAGGGTATTAATTTAGGCGCAAGCTGATCAAATAAATTAGCTATATGCATTTTATATAATTAGTAAAAATTTCAATCAGAAAAAATAGAGAGATTAGTTAGCTAATATTTTCTTTTGATATATGCAAAAATTAATATATCGCACAAGACCTGACTGATGATCCACTTATTTTTGTCACACAATCTGTAACTCAGTAAATTCTTCTGAACTAATGATTACTGCTTCGGTTGATGATCAGTATTTCAGACACAAATTTGAATATATGCTAGCTAGAGATAAACAAAATCATGATAAGTAATACTAATATTAATTCTGATAAAAGCGAAGCTCAATTATATGAAGTGCTTTTGTATAAGAAGAAAGATATAATAGCTATTCAAAAAAAACTCAGTATGTTCTCAGACCCAGGGAAGGGACTTATTGAGAGTAGAAATCAAACAGTATTGAATTAAAGCAAAAAAGAAAAAATACTTGAAAATTCGTTTGGGCTGTTATTTGATTTGGTGGAAAATTAATAGATATACGGGAAGATCTTAATGTGAATTGCCACCCCCATTCTTACTATATTATATAATAATATACATAATCTTGAGGGAGAAACATATGGGAAAAGGTCACTTGGGACATTATATCATTTGCTTTTATATTTGGAAGAGAATATAAGCATGATTCAGAATGTTCTTGGTATTGTTGATCATTCTGATCAGGAAATAAGTGGATTAGAAAATTCCTTACCTTTAGTACCTTTGGCAGAAAATGATCCAGATGTGTTAATACAGAAATTCATCTATAGGAAGTGGAAATGTTTTATTTTATTAGAAAGTAACTACCATTATTTCAATTGTGTAAAAATTTGGCTAGTGTCTGTGTCTAGAATAGGTTAGCTAATCTATATTTTTTTTTGTCACATAGGAGTACACGTGAGGCTCCAGCAAAAAATCTTCTGAGCTGATGATCACTGGAATGATGATCAGTATTCCGGACTCAGCTTTTAAGGCACTTCGCTAAATTTTTCGCATTAAATATATTACTTTATTATAGCAATCATGGCGAACATTAATACCAAAATGCTTGCTCAGTTTTATGAAGTACTTTTATATAAGAAGAAGGATATAATAGCTATTTAGGAAAAAATCGGTATTGGTAAGAATGCAAATCAGTTGGCAGTGCCTCCAGATTCTAAGCTCATGAGAAAAACATTTGCTGATTCATACGAATTGTTGTTAGAATTGGTAGGGATTTAATACCAATATAGGAGAATCTCAACATTGATGGTAATCCTGTTCTAGAAGTAAAATATTGAAGCAATGAAGCTTTTGCAGATATTTCGTTTGGTGAAATATTTAATTTGCTTATGTATTTAGAAGATAATATAATAGCAATTCAAGAAAAGCTTGGTATTATTGGTTATTCTAATCAAGAAAGGGCAGAAGAAGCTGATAAAACTGCATGAGAATATCTTCGAAAGTTTAAGAAATTTTACAGCCCTTTAGAAGATGCTCCAAGTGTATTAATACAAAAATTCATCAATAAGAAAGTAAAAATGTTTTATTTTACTGGAGAGGGACTACCATTATTTCTGAAGGTCACTTCTCAACAATTACATGAAATTTTTATAAAAAATTCAACTAGCACTAATCAGTGCCCATGCCTAGTATAAGTTAGCTAATCTATATTTTTTATCACATAGACTATAACCCAACAAAAAATCTTCTGAGCTGATCACTGATCCAGATTAGTTAAATCGGTAGAATACCACTATTCTGGAACTAATATTCTTTTAACAGCTCTATCATCACTCTGGACTCACATTTATCAGATAGCTAATTAGCCTTATTTTTATTATATATGTTTTTCTCCTGATCTTTCCTTTGAACTAGGCGCTTCCAAATCCTTTATTGCTTAATCATGTTTATTATTTCATCAATATTAGAATTGGATGAACTGGATTCAGATGAGCTAGTCTCAGATGATGAACTAGATTCAGACGAACTACTCTTAGATGACGAACTAGACTCGGATGATGAACTAGTCTCCGATGATAAACTGTTCTCAGATGAGCTTGATTCAGATGAACTAGTTTCAGATGGAATAGACTTGGGCGGAATATTGGTTAAAGATATCAAATGCTTTTAATAACTTTTCATTTTGATTATTATCTAATAAACTTAATATGTTTAATCAAAAAAATCTGGGGTTCTCTCAAAAAATATTCGCTTTCTTTATCTTAATCTTTCTTGATCATGCCCTTCTTCGTTGCTTATAAGGGACATCCTTTCATTCTCTTATTACATATGTATCAACCAAATCAGATTCTTTGGAAGACTCAGACGAATAGAAGAAACTCTTACCTTTTTTACCAATCAGTGAGGGTACTATTTCATGTATTATGTCGACCAGAGTTTTCCTATCTACACATTCGTTCAGATCTTCTAATTCGGTCTCTAAGAACTTTACATCTTTCTCTAATCTTTTTACCCTCTTTTCTAAAGTGTTATGTTGGAAATGATAATCTTCCAATTGTTTCTTTAGTGTCCTATTTTCACTGGAAAGCGCACTATATACTTCTGCATTTTGCTCGTTTAGTCTGAACATTTGGATTAATTTCTCCATATATCTGATAACTTCCTGCTCGCTAGATATATCAGATGAATGATTTTGATCAGCTACCATTTTTGTGATATATTTTATATGCTAGATCTTGTCTTGAGCAAAAAAATAAAATTAATAAATGATATCAGACTGATAAATCAGTCCTTCCAACTCTCCAACCCATATATGTGATTAGTTTGGTTCCTTAGAAACCATTTTCATTGAAGAGCTTGCATAACTGATGACACTTTTTTTGAATTTTATTAGATCTTTGGATAAGGTCTGGATTTTTGGCATAGATATTAATAATCTTGGAATTCATCCCGGCTTTTATTAATTCCTCACGAAATCGATATTGGCATAAGGCGCCTATTATGACTTCTTTTTTATCATTATTTTTTGGTTCTAAAATTATACTATGGCGATAAATATTCCACTTATTACTAGTCTTGGCACAACATTCTGCCCTTGTCACTATAGTAAACTTTTCCTTTCTTTTATCTGATACAAGAGCTTTTATCTTTTCTTTACTAGATTTATATTAGGTTAGAAGATCTTTAACACATTTATGGGCCTTCCAATTCTGTAGTGATGCATTAAGCTCTTTATTATATTTACTTAATTGTTCTGGAGTGGACTTAGCAGATAAGCCATATTTTTCTAAGAACTGTTTTAGAAACGATTTAAAGTTATTAGTTTTGGCCCTCCTTCGGACCTTTGGGATTACTTTTGTGATATTCATACTAACAATAAGTAGATTGTTGGAGAGTACTTATATAGTACTTATAGCAAAAAAATAATAATAATTTAGAATTTTATATTGCCTATATGTAAAGATTATAAAAATCCTCTTACCCAAATATCTTTCTTTTATATAGCGCCTTCAGTTAAACTGGCTTCTTATTCGCTCTTTACCAAAGCATATCATTCTTCTGAAATATGCTTATTGTTTTTTTCCATTTTTCATCAGTATCAAGCCAGAAGGATGTGATTCTCTTATTCTCGAGAGAACAATGGATTATTTCTTCTCCTATTAATCTTTCTCATACTGTCATGTCCATATGTTCTTTGGGATCATCCTCTAACTCTATAGCCCAAGTATACATTTATGAATCAGATTCTATTCTATCACAGAATGTGGTAGAATCGAGCCTGTCTTTTTCAGTGATGGTCATGAAGATATCTGGGTTCTCACTAAATTTGATTGCCTTTTTTCTGAGACGCTCTTCACGCTGAGATTTGGACAAGAGAATAGTAAGTGATATCTCATTAGTAGGTTTGAAAGGCTTACTGGCTTTAGGCTTATCAATTACTAGTTCAGATTATTCAGAAGTCTTAGTAGTTTTGAATACCTTAAAGGTTAAGGCAATTGGAACATCTGCATTTTCTGCCACATAGTCAAAAAGAGCTTGGGTCGATTCATCCTATTTATCCACTTTCTTATTCCTCAAAGAGAGATTCTCTTCTGGGTGAGGCGGGATTATTTTCTGGAGAATAGTTGGGATCACTTTAGTAACTGCCATTTCTGATACATTAAATATGGGTATGTCTGTGGTCTCATTAGCCGGGAACTCATCTGCCTTTAGCGTCTCTGGCTAAGGTATATCAGAAAATTCTTCCATATCATCTAGACCAGATTCACGGAACTTGGTTACAATTTTGAAATGGTTAAGAATATAGTGATATTCTCTTTTTTCATTATTTTGTAAATGTGTTCTATCAATACCAATTTGTGAAAACTTCTTCCCTAGAATAGCGCTAGCAAATGTTTTTTCTCCATTATTTTTATACTAAGCAATTTATTCTTGATATAAATTTGTATAGTATGGCCTATCAATTTTTTCAACAGGCCATGAGGAAGTATGATCAATTATAAACCGAATAGGATTAGAAAATTGATCTCGCATTATTTTTGCTCTCATTTTTGTATTGGGAATATTTTGTGATATCCAATCTAAAGGTCGCGTTTAAGTAAATAATTCATAAAAATACCAGGTATATTTGGATTATCTAAAATTTTTCCTAAACATTTAAAATATTCCATATTTCCTTTACATCGAGGCGATACATCTAGACATATAATACATCCATCACCTATTTTAATGTGAAGTGATACATTATGGTTACTTAAAACTATATACCTAACAAAGTCTTTAATTGTCTTAAGCTCAAGCCCTTTGCACTCTATTGTCACGTATAGTTCAGTTATGAGTAATTTTAAATGATCATTGGCCTTATACCATTCTCCAAAGGCCATTCCAGCCTCATTTAAAAGGATAAGTTTTTGTGCTTATATGCAACTATTAAATCTTCCCAATACCTTCTTAAGATCTGATGTCGCAAAAAATAATTCTGACCCTAGTACTTCCTTTCTAATAAAATCTGTCAAGATATTTTTTCCAGAATGTGGAGGTGAGCGTAATACTAAAACAATATCAGGTTTCTTATTAGAATATTGTACAAGATATGCAAACCAATTGAGAACATATTCTGAAAGAACTTTATTTACATTATACCAGACATTTTCTATATGCCAGATTATCAGCTCAATAAGAGCGAAATCTATTTCAATGATAGGCACTTTAAAACCAAGAAGAGGTTAAAAAACTTTGTATTTGGTGGGAGTAACATGATGGGTATAGGAGGAAATCAATGCCTCAATATTGAATTAAACCTTTTATGACCGCCTGATCTACTAGATTTACTAATTTTACCGCTTCTTCTTCTAGCTCAATTAAGTTAATTTCATACTTAGTAATTTCGAGCTTAGATGATATCTTAAAGAAATGATTACTATCAGAATTCTCAAGTTTTAATACCTATAATTTTGTATCAATTTGAATGCATGCTATTGTTGATTGAACGGCTTCATATATAGCATTGCAAATGAATTTTTCTTTTATATTACACATGTCAATTAGATCACTCCAAATGAAGTGATCGTTAGGATCTGATATTCTGGAACGGTCTAATTTTCTAGGGCTCAGAAGCTTCTTTTCTCGATTTAAGGCAGTTTCATTAATAATAAGTTTTTTTGAAGGATTTCGCATTTCAGGTTCCTGATCCTGATTGGCACGGTAGCAACAAAATCTATATGTTTTATTTTTTTGTATAATATAGGCATTTTCATTACTATGCTCCTGATCATATAATGGGCAGTATGATAGGAAGTTGTGAGTTAATGGAACAAATCTGGAATGTTATCTGAGGGGGTGAGAGAGTATACCCTTCGATACAATTATCTCTGAGTAATGTTTTCACAAAATCAAATTCCGTCTGAGTCATTTTGCCATTAGTATCATTACACCTTTTGGCTTCTAGTTCTGGAACGACTAAGAGAGGACTTTCTGCTATTTTTAATTCATTATTTGGCAGGCGAATCATGAAGTTAAAAATGGTTTCATCTTTGGGATATATTGCTTTTTTCACATGAATGTGCTCCTTTGCTTTTTTATCATACTTGGGCAAACCAAGCATTCGTAAGAAAAATGAACGTTTATTCACAATATTATCTATAATACTATTTGCTTGTAGAGCTACCAGAACTTTTTTATGAATGAATTTAGTAAACAATGCAACTTGAGCAATATTTTTAAGTCTCATACCAAAAGTTGAGATATGAAGAGACATTTTTTTCACATCACTACTACTCACAATAACTATAGTTTTAGGATCCCACTTTAGGAATATCTTCAAACATATCTTTCTAAAAGCAAGAATAAGTGAATCTAGTACCTCTTTACATGTTAGTTTAGGCTCAATAGTATCAAGCACTTCTTGTGGCAAATCAAAGTCTATAATAGATCGAAGTGGCTCATCCTCATCAATGAATTCGTGTAAAAAATGACCCTCACGATTTGAGAGTATAGCTTCTATTTCATCCTCATTGTTTATGCCTAGAAAATGCCTTAGTCTAATACTATCATTACAAATTTTATAAAAGCATTTACTAATATCTTTAGCTTTAAAATCTTGTTTATATAGGGCGGAGACGTCGAGAAACTCTGAAAGCTCGAATTGGGTCATAGTAAAAATTTTTGGATATGTTATCTAGTATACCATTTCAGTATAATATCCCAGTAAAAAAGTTTAAAATAAAAATAAATAATTATTATAGATATCAAACTAATACCCAAGCATAAAATCAATGGGTGGAAAATACGTTTGCCATTATCTCTCTGATGAAGAAATAGTTTGTGGGAATGGAAGTATGTGACCAGAAGGATGTCATATTCACTGGAAAAGATGCCAGCGAGCTCTATGCATACAAAATGGATGTGTAAGACCGATGGCTTCTAAATATGAGTTTTGTAATTTGCATGTAAATAAGTGCCATTCGAAAGCAAATTATTACCAGAAAAAAATGAATAAGATGTTTCAGGACTGGTAGACTCCAGAAGCATTAGAGTAGGCTCTCGATAAAATAAAAATGTCTGATACAATAGAGTACTGGCCTTAGAAAAATCTACCCTAGGAAAATACGTCTTAAAAAATTTTTGACTTTCAGAGGCAGAAGCGAAATAGCAAATTAACTTTATTAAAATGCTAGAATAGTTTCTTGAATGGTTTGCCCTAGGTGATCTAGGTAATCTAGAAAAAATCAAACTTATTTACTTTTTATTTTTTTTTATCTATAGGTATAGCAAAAATATAGTATACCCATAGCATACTTATAACATACATATAGCATACCGATAGATATAGCATACTGAAAAGATATCATAGAAAAAATTCATTTTTTTTCTCTAGAACTTTATTTTACTAGGGCATCTAAGATACCTAGGGAAGGTAATATAGGAATAAGATAAAATAAAAAAAAGAACGATTTCTCCTATAACAAACTCTGGCCTAGGAAGTGACCCAGTAAAATTTCTGCCTTAGGACATGAAATCGGCATACATATATCAGCACAATAATTAGGTTGCGAAATGGTGCACTTCTGGTAATCAAATGGGTCAGGCCAAGATAATACATATTGCACTTCTGAGAAGCATAATATCTCAGCCTAAAACAATAACTATGCAAGAAAGGGTTCAGAAAAAATAGGAGCAAAAACAAGAGTAACGAAAAGATAACATCACAAATAGAATTATATTAAGAAAAGAAAATTAGTTAACGGGTTACATATCATGTGATATTTTTTACCACTTACCATAACATCTCGAATGCCAAATCAGATTTCAAATAACTTCACAAAGATATAAAGTATGCTAAAAAAGATATAAAAAAATATTATTAAAAAAGAGCTAGACCAACAACCTGTATATAAAAAATTAAATATACAAAGAGAGTCTAAAAAGCCTCAAGAATAGCAAGATTAAACATAACCCATATAACATTTCTGACCAACTGTAATCTTCAAGAAATATAACAAGAAATCATATGATAGTAGAAACAAATAAAATAATCAAATAAGCCCAATAACAATAAATAGCCAATAAAGTAATTACAATGGCTAACAAGTCTAAAATAAAAATAGCAAAAAAAAAACAAAAAAGATAAATAACATAGGAAAACAATAACAAGAACACAGAGCAATAAAAACGAGTAAGTAGGTAATTCATATATAAGTAGGCAACACTATATTCATAAGTAGGAAACCTTATAATTATAAGTAGATATCACTATCAATAAGTAGCGAACACTCTTATTAGATATCACTATCGATAAGTAGCGAATACTCTTATAAGAGTGTTCGCTACTTATTGATAGTGATATCTACTTTTTTTTTAATTATTCAATGTAATTATAATTGCAATATTATAAATAATATATAATAAATACTTTAACTTAAATATTGTAAAAGCTAAAACATATGTAATCAATCTTATAAAAAATTTATTATACTTAAAATTCAAGTCAGCTTGAGCCAGCTCAGCTTAAATTACTAGGTTTTATTTTGGCTCAATTCAACTCAAAAAGCTCAAGCTGATATTTATCATGACTTAACTCATTGTAGGCTTGGCTTAAAAATTATTTTGAGCTAAGTTTAAATCAATTTCTAGCTCAATTTGAGCCAGCTTATGTGAAGTTTTATACCAAATTAACTTGTATTTGACAATGAGTCTGCAATTTTTTGGTAATATAGACATCATTGATGACAATAATAATAATATATTTATCTTTTACCTTTTTCACTTATCATTAAAGATCCTATTTACAGTTTACTTCACAAATTTACTTATTTCAATATCACTTTCTTTTAATTTCTGAATAGGTTTTTCTTTAATTTTATTAAAAGTTTCTATGACAAAATTTGATATTTCAAATGTAATTTATTTTAAGCATAAAAATCTGAATATGATAGTTAAGTTTCAACTACATTCAGCTTTACTTTACATTTAAGTTCCACTCATAGAAAATTTCCCTTACATGTAGTTGAAACCTTTTTATGTAACTTTTGGCCAAATTTTTAAACTTAATTTAAGCCAAAATATGATAAAAATCAAACTTAAGTTTTGGCCAAAACTATAAAATGAAGTCTCAAAAGTTTCGGCCAAGTTTTAGTTATAATTAAAGTTATTAATTATACTAAAATTTTGGAGATGCCAAAATCTCAATCAGATCTCTAAAAGTTTTGGCTACATACTTAATTTTACTATTATATTAACTTAGTTGAATATAATGAGTTTAACTATCCTATTAAGGATTGATTTGTAAGACTCTTTCAAGTTGCAAAACAGAAATACTTTATTGCAAAAAAGATTATTAAAAAAAGAATAATCTTAGATTTATATATAAGATTGCTTGCTGAAACTAGAGAATTTTAGTAGAATGGTATATATGAAACTACTGAAACTAATTTTGCAAAATTACCTAAAATGCTAAAATGCCAAAACTGCAAAACTTGCTAAAATTATTTTAGCATTTTGGTATAGTATATCATATAATATATATATAGTTTCAGTATTACTTTATTCAGTTAGAATCTAATCAGTCATTGATTAGATCTAATCGTATTTTTGATCTTATTTAAAAATCAATATATCTTTTTTTATTTTTAAAAAAAAGATTTTTTTTTTAAAAGTAAAAATTTTTTTTATCTTTCTTGTAAGGATGTTGGATTTCTTTGGATAAATTAGACTTGAAATGTAAGAATAAAAATATGAAAATTTTTTTAACATAAAAGAAATGTACTAAATATTTCTTTTTTTATTTTTTTTTAGATTTTCAGAGTTCTTATTTGGAAATTGAAATGTAAAAAATTAAAGAAAAGAAGATTTTTTAATATTAAAAGAAATATACTAATATTTCTTTCATTATTTTTTTTTAGATTTTTAGACTTTTTACTTGAAATATAAGAAATTAGAAGGAGAGTAATTTTTTTTAATATTAAAAAGAAATGTACTAACATTTTTTTTTCATTTTTTTTTAGGTTTTTAGACTTCTTAAATAACCTGAATTTAGAATATAAATAATAGAATAATTTTTTTAACATTAAAGAAACATATTAATTATTTTTTTCTTTATTTTTTTAGATTTTTAGACTTTTTAGATGATCCAATTTAACTTCGATTCATCTGTGATATATGTTACTAATTCAAATAATTTACTTATGACTTAGGACCATGACATTTATTATCTAATATTAGTTTCATTAGAAATTGCGCAATAATCTAGCACAGTAATCTGGCGTAATGGCTATTAATGCATATAGGTATTTCTAAAATGGCCAGTTAACCAAGATATATTAGCTTGTTATAATGTCATATGAGTTGTGACACAGTAAACATTTCTTACGATGTGAAAAAAAATAATTGCAATTTAGCTAAAAAGCACTGTGCAGTTAATAATTTTATTTTTTTTAACTCCAATACATTAATTTATCATATAGATTTTTTTGTGACATTTGTAAATAATTAGTATTATTTTTTTTTACAATAAAATAATCACATGAGAATCACCTATAAAATATAAAATATTTTTCATAAACATCAGTGAATCTCTAAATTTGTATAAACTTTATTTGAGAATATTTGATTCTTATATAATTCTCCGCTTTCCAAATATCACTTGAGCTTTTGAAGTACATCTAGGTTAGATCATATTCACGGTACTACCAACTGAATAATCCAATATTATCAAAAAATCTCATCATTTCTTTAGTCTTCTAATTAAAGATTTCTTCACCAGATAATTGGAGATGGCCAGCAAATTCTCCTGATCTCAATCCAATAGAAAACATCTGAAAGCAGTTAAAAGATAACATCCAGAATCATAAGGTCTTTCCAAAACTATAGGTGAATTTAAAGTTGTATTAAGTGAAAAATGGGAAATTTTGGATTGCTCCATTTTTGAGAAAATTGTTGCTTCAATGTCACAAAGAATAAATGCAGTACTAGAAGTAAAGGGAGGGCCAACACATTATTAACCATTTTTAGTAATTATTTTTCATGTGAATTTTAAAGTAAATCAATAAAATTTTGCTATTTTTAGTATTAATTTTAAATCGGGCATTAGTTTTAAATACGACTGTACATAATAAAGTATAAGAATCAGTTTATGCTTAAAAAGTTTTATTTTTTCAAACCTCACCTTTACAAATTAATATTCTTACATAATAAGGTGATACAAAGTAATAAAATTAGTTCTCATAACCAGCTGGGTTAATCTGTATTAAATTTTAAAAAAAATTTTATATATTATTACTATACTGGGTATAATTTTTTAAAAAATTACAAAAAAATTTCATATAAATTTTACATATAAAATTTTTTTGAAAAAAAATTAAAAGCTGGATTGCCAGGTCATTTTCAAAATTTTTATGTTATGAGAACCAATAAATTAAGTTTGTATAGCCTAAGTTATATTTTTCTTTTTAGAGAAAGTATTCATGATTTACATGATTATTTATCTTTAATAAACTTTAATATAATAAATACAATTAATTTGTCTTTAAAAAAAAAAAAATACAGTATCTTGCAATTTTAAAAGATTAACATTATATTATTAAATTTACAATTTTTTTTTTTTTTTAAAGATAAGCTGACTTAGCAAAAACTTTATTGATTAAACTGTAAGGTTATTTTATGGACCCATAAAGAATACAACAAAAATAGCTATGCAGAAATAAACCCTTACACTATAAAAGTAGAAAAACCCAACTTGTCGCACTTACGTCATATAAGTTTTCAGAGGAAGCCTGTAGCCAGAACCTCCTTAGATAAGAAATACTTTAAATCACTCCTATATCCCAGTACCAAAAACCAAATAAAAATCTTCAACCAGATTTTCCGTATCTTCTTGTCAAGCGAAATGCCCTACGTCCAGTTTATCTGAATCTCCCCACAACTCAAATGGGTCTTCAAACTAGCATGAAACATTAATGAGGTTATAGAAATTGGCTGCTAGTACCAACTATTAAATTTACAATTTAAATTTTATTATAAATAATATATATTTAAAAACTTATAAAAAATATAATTTATAATACTAATCTAAATTAAAAATTTACTTTAATTTATTTGACAATTATTTTTTTTATGATTATTAGTTTAATTATAAAATTCTATAAAAAAAATGATATTTTTAATCAGAATATTTTAAAGCAAAAAAATTTAACAATCAAAAAATTAATAAATTTTTTAATTTTGGCCGACGATAATTTGGGCCAAGATTAGAAAGTCACGTGAAATGAAAATTTTCTGAATTTTTTTTGTCGTTGTAGTCCAAATGTAACCATATCCCAACCAAGTTAGTAAATTTAAATGTTTAATATCTCAAACTACCATCTAGTTGGATATAAGATTTTCCCAAGTTTGATTTGGAACATGGTAGAGTTCGGACTACATTACACCTAATTGGCTTTTTAAATTAATTAATTAATTATGTAATAAATTTACGGTTATTATTTATTTTTTTACAGCTTCAAACAAAAACCAAAAAAATAATACAATAAATCTTTTATTACAAGATGAAATTTTTACAATTCGCAAGTGTCGATCTTATTCGCTATTTTATTTTTGAGAACTATTATCAGGTTTATTAGGATCATATACAAAAAAAAAAAAGCTATATTATTATCGCTACCAAAAACCCCAGCCAAAAGTATGAAAAAAGTACACTTGTATATTTTATTAGCTGGAGAGATTTCTATATATTTAAAGGAATGAAGGAACGAATGAGATTAAAAAATTAAACGAATCCACGTTAAAAAAAAAATTAAAGGTATTATATAAAATTAGTCGTGACCAAAAAAAGAAAAAAAAATCTAAAAGAAAAATATTACAATTAAAAAGTTTTTTTAAAAGTTTTTTAAATTACCAAACTTCGACACGTTCTAGATTTTTTCTATCATTTTTAGGTTTTTCAGTATATTTTTTGTTTAAAGCCATGGTTTTCTTCAATAATTTATATTTTTTAAATTCAGGATCTCTATTAGTGTCACCTTTAACTAAATCTTGATTACATTCCAATTCAGCATTGGTAATTAAACTAGACATTAACTTTTGAGAATGAACTTTATGAAGTTTGTCATTATTACGACGAGTTTCTTTCCAATTTTTAGATGATACTGTTGGAGAGGAAATGGCGTCATAATCTGCGTCATGATCACCTTTTAATATGGTATCCGCGGGTTTATCATCCTTTTTTTCGTCTTTCGAAGAGGTAGAAGGAAGTTTCTTTTTATTTGATGGAGTTTTATTCGGTATATTATTAGCTTTAGAGGTTTCTTCTTTGTTTATAGAAGAGGATGACGATTTACGGTCGCCCCATTTAGCAGCGGCAGCATATGTTGGATTTTTATGAGCTTGAATAAGTTGAAATTCTTCTTCGTCATCTACAGAATGAACAGAGTGAACGGTAATACGTTGAGCCAAGTCAATATCCTCTTCGATGTCCCATTCGCTGATTTCTTCCCAGTGTTCGTTTGCCATAGTGTTTATGAAATATTTTAAGGTTACGTGTGGGAGTTTTTTTTTTTTTTTTCGGAAAAAAGGAGAAAATGTACAAATGATTTAATAAGATATGAAATACTCTTTCTTTTTGTTGAAAGGAACTATATTAATTGAAAAAATTTTCAAACAAGAGAAATTCAGACGCATTTTTATATTAAATTCGTAGTACATTGTTTCTATTTATTTTATTTATTGTATTGAAAAACTGACGTATCGGCCGTGCTCAAAAATAACAAAAGTATGCGCCGCGCGGGAAAATTTATTTATATTGTTTTAAGTATAAACGGGACCTCCTTTTCCCCCTGCGGGAAAAATCATCATGATTACTCAAATTGAAACTTATCTACGTTTGTTATTATATTATAATAATTATTATGATTGATTATTTTGTTTATAATCCCAAATTTGGGATGCAATGATGCTAATGCCAATAACGATAGTTTATTTTTAGCATGTGCTGCAACTAAGTGCATTTCTTTGTATGACGAAAAGGAATTCTAATAATGAAATCGGAAATTCCTAACAGACTGATAAAATTCGCAATTTTTGATTTAAATGTTTAAAAAAAAAATCTTTAAATCATTACTGCGTGGTTCGCAGCATTCATTGTGCAATATCCTTATGTATAAACGCAGTAATTTTGCGCAACTTACGGCGCAGTTTAACCAATGGTCCATTTTAGAAAATTCTTGTAACACTAAATATTTGTCATTTAAAAAGTATTTCATATTTTCTTTATAAATAATAAAGTCATATCAAGATATCAAATATGTTTATGTATAATTATAAATAATAATTTATTCATTGCTTAAAATTGCTTAAATTGCTTTATATTGCTTATATAATTATCATTTCTCGAGTTTATTAGTTGGTCCATGTGATGTACTCAACCCCCAAAAAAATGTAGTTTATCTCGTGTCCCTTAGAACTGAAACAAAGAAACGAATGCATAAGATATTGGAAAGATAACGGTATTTTTGTTCTCTATAAATTATGATTTTCATAAATAGTTGAGTACGAGACTAGATTTGTTTATATTATAAATTAAAAACGCGGTAATGTCTTTTATCATCACATTATCGGGCGCATAAGATTAAAAAAGTCACAAGGTCTCTCACAAACGAAAAATGAGTCAGATTTTTAATAGTGTAATTTTTACGTAAAATTCCGTTCTACGGATCATCATGATACCATGAAAAATATAAAAGACGTGTTATTATTTAAATGGCTGTGCATTATTACAACATAATAGATCTACAAGTTTCCCGGATGGTCATCTGGTAGTACATTGCTTTATCATCCAACTTTAATTCAAAAGTGAGGTTTATCAGAATCTTTAACGTTAAAAATTTTGATATTTTTTTAAATGAAAACAACAATAGTAAATTTAAACTATTATTTTTCAACAATAAAATTCTAATTTTGGTCATAAAAACCGGTTTATCTACTTTCATTTCTTTAAATTATTCTATCTAATATTTAACCCATGTAGATGAAATTACAGATATAATATACTTTTTAGTCGATTTTCAAATGATAAAAAATTCCGTTTTTTTTTTATTGTGGAAAATCTTACTAAAAATTATTTGTTTTTATTTCCTATAGTTTATAAAGATTTCCCAGAAAAAAATTCTGAAAATTGAAAAATATTTTAGTTATTATGTATCCATTTGACATAAAAGATAAAAGATGTCATTTGATAACTGTCAGGGTTAAAAAGCTCAATGTATGATTTATATTCATTCGATTATGACACCGTCATGTGAAGAAATTCAATAAACAATCACATCATTCAGTTCTATATAACAGCTAATAGATGAATTTTTACGTACCACGCAAAATTTTTTAATACGTTGAATCAAAGCTTTTGTTAAGAACAAATCAAGACCAGATCTCCTGCCACGCCTGCAGATATTTCAACTAAATATTATTCTTGGCTCTGTAATGGGCTTAAGATATCAAATACATCAATCAATCAGCTGTATCATTGTATCATTGTATCATCTAAAAAAAAAATTTAACGATATTTGTTTATTAATTGGTAATATCAAATATTCAATATTCAATAACGATTTTGCTAAATAAACCGACCTTTACCCGTTACAGATTTTGATTTTTGTATAACTTTTGTAAATCCGTAAATTCTTTTGTTTTAGTAGTTTCAATACCATAGCATCGCTTATGTATACTTTAATCCTTATTTTGATCCGGTAATAAAAAAACTATTATTCAAAAATTTTTAACCAATCTAAAACATACATAATATTGTAAATCATAAGAGAACAATATAATCTGAAAAGCAATAAAAGTAGAGAGAAAAAAAAAAATTTTTTTTTTTTTTTTGTCTTTTATTTATCCTCGATCTGCAAGATTAATTTGATTATCTAATATAACTGATGCGTGGCTTAGACAAAATTTTTTGTTTGATTTTTCTTTCTTTCGATTTAAATTCCCTTTTTTTTCTCCTTCTCTTATTTAAAATAATTAATTAATTTATAAATAAATAAAAATTTATACATGTTCAAGTTTAATTAACAAGTTTTAATATGACTTCGTTTAGGAAACTCTGTAATCAAAAAAGTGTAGCATTTTTTAACCAAGTTAGATCACTATTGTTTGCTCGTGAAGTTTGTTATAATGATTATTTTCATAAATCAACTCTTTATACAAATAATGTGAAAGGACAATTTAATTTTTTAAAAAGAACATTTTTTACAAAAAATGAATTAGATAATGAAAATAAGTTTAAAGGAATAATTGAAGGAGTAGGAGAATTAGAAGATTTATCAAAAGTAAAAGAATTCTCATTAAATTCAATTAAAGATGGAATGATTGATAAAGAACCAATAATTAGTAACACTAAATGGTCTAGATTAGAAATAAAAGTTCTGGATAGTCTTGTTGAAAAGCATGGAGAAGATTGGGAATTAGTTTCCCAATATATGTTTGATAAATCTCCGCAAGAATGTAAAATTAAATATGAATCAATAAAAATTCAACCATATTCAACCACATTTACAGAAGGATTCACAGATGATGAAATTGATCATTTGAACAATTTAATTCGAAAACATGGGCGCAATTGGCGTATGATTGCAAAAATGTTTCATGGTAAAAAAGCACTTGATATTGAAAGTTTCGTAAATAATAATCCAGATAAGTTTCCATCCCTTTATAGAAGTCCGATATCTATAAAACGATACGGAGGATCAGCTTGGACAGATGATGAATTAAAATCTCTTAATGAACTTCTTATAAAGTATGGACGAAATTTTGATGCAATTTCAGAAGAATTACCTGGTAGAACTCCTAAAGCCGTAGAAAGAACCATTTCGAAACGTATGTTAAGTCTTCCTGCACTTCATTCAGGAAAAGTTTCAGAATGGTTTAGATCATCAACTATATGGAGTGAATCAGAAATACGTTTATTAAACGAATTAATTGAAGTATATGGATTTAATTGGGAAAAGATTTCAGATTATCTTCCAGGTAGATCTCCTACTTCTTGCAGCACAAAATTTTATACTAGTTGGTCAACTTGGAATCATAAAGCGACCGCTTTAGTACCTCATAAATGGCCTAAAGAAGTATTAGAATTTTTAGATCTTTTGATAAAAAAATATGGAAAATGGCAAATAATACCAGTACTTGTACCAGGATTAACCCCAGCAAATTGGTTTTCACCTTTTTTTCCACAATCTAGAGGTTGGACAACAGATGAAAAATTAATTTTACAATATTTAATAAAAACACATGGATATAATTGGGAAAAAATTTCAGAATATTTTCCTCATAGACAACGTTGGACAATTATACGTGAAGTACTTGGTAATATTGAAGATTATGAATCTACGCATAAAGATCAAGAAATTTCGATATCTAAATTAATAATGCCAAAAAAACGCAAAAGACGTTGTTCTTATTGGTCGTACGAAGAAGTAGAAAAATTATATGAGCTTAAGGAAAAATATTCTTCTAATTGGTATAAAATATCGAATGAACTTCCTGGAAGAAATCCTGCTTCATGTTATCTAAAGGATTTCGTATTATTAAGTGCATGTAAGGAACTTAATAATAAGTTATCCGCTCTTGAAATATGTCATTTACAAGAACTTCTCAGAGATCATGGAACTAAATGGGAAACAATTGCGAAACATATAAATAAAGATCCAAATGAAATTAAGGACATTGTAAATGAATATCCTAGAATTTTTCCACCTGTAATATTCGGATCACAAATAAAAAATACAGGTCATTGGTCGAAAAAGGAACAAGAATTATTTAAAAATCTTGTCGCGGTACATGGAAATAATTGGAAGTACATCAAGAATTTTTTCCCAAAGAAATCATACAAACAAATGTTTGAATATTATTATAAAAATCAAGAAAATTTTCCTCATGAATATTCTTTAAATACTAAATATTGGATATTTAATCGTGCTACTTGGAAAAAAGAAGAAAATGAATTATTAAAAGAATTATTGCAAAAATATGGTGATGATTTTGAATATATTGCACGACATTTTCCTGATAGATCAAGTTCTGCTATTAAGGCTCATGTTCGTAATTTTCCTGAACTTTTCTATACTGAAAATGAACAAAATTATCGAATAGAATCAAAACATAAAAAATATCAAAAAACATCAAATATGATTTGGACAAAAGAAGAAGTAAACAAATTATTAGAATTGACAAAATCTAATCCGATTAATTGGGATAGTATTGCTGCCAAAATTCCTTATAGATCAGCAATTGCTTGTAAAGCTAAATATCGTACTCTAATAAAACCAGAGATGACGGTACCAAGATTTTCAGATACTTATGAAGTTTTACAGGATTAGGATTAAATAAAATTAAAAAAACAATTTATCATAATGAGTTGCATTCAATCCTTTGGGATAAAAAATTAACGCAAGTAAAATAAACAAAATCGCCATTTTTGTGTTAATTTAATCAAAATTTAAATTTTAATAAATCAAATTATCGTACGCGTGCCAGATTAATGACCCGATTTTATAGAAAGCAGCACTGTTATGACATTTAAACTTGAAGAGAAATAAATAACCGATAACTAATTAATTTTATTGTTAAATAAATTTAATGTCCAAATCGCAAGATAATAAATCATGAAGACCTATTACTGTCACGTGATCTTTAAAAGGGAGAAACAATCAAATACTTTAATAGATGTTTAAACGATCTTTTTTATTGTTTTTAAAAATAAAAAATTTTATTGTCCATCTTTAGAAATGATTGGCTTAATGTAATGTATTACCATATTAGTATTATAGATCAGGGATCCACGAACCGGTTTTTTCAGGTTCAAAATTTCCCGCGCCAAGATTTTTTTATATTTCTATAAAAATGGACCCTCTCAGCGAAAAGGATTTGATACAGAGTGCTGAGCGTCAGCGTAAAGCACAGTCTTTAGATTCACATAACCTTCTTAACGATCAATTTTCGAATCCCCCTCCTTCACCTAATTCTCCAAGAAAGTCACGTCCAATCTCCATGTTTGTTCACCCACAGGAAAAATTAAACCAAACTTCTGAAACATTAAATAACAATAATCTTAACATTATGCCTACACCAGAAAATACAATACCTCCCTCAACGCCTTTTTCTTTAGCTTCAGAAGTTGATGTAGCTTCAATTAATTCCGTTAAAACTGTGGAAACAAATAACACTGGAGATCAAGAAAGTTTATATTCCGATATTTTAGAAAGAGCTAATAATCCACAAGGAATCATAAAGATGCTTTGTGAACTTGATGTATGTTAAAATTTAATACAAAATGAATGTGATCTGAATTTTTGATGATTTTTTTTTTTTTAAAAAAAATGTTCTTTTTATAGGGTGGTCTAGGTATAGCATTGGAAAGAGTCAAACAAGATTCAGTATCAGCAAAAGCATGTATAATTTAATTCATATTTTATTTTTTATATTTTGAGGTCATTTAATTAAATTATTAATATTTGATTATATTTAAATGTTAATATTAGTGATTACATTATTTTTAATTTTATTAGGAAGTTGCCATATTCTTGAGAAAAAGAGCTTTACTTGAAGAAGAATATGGGAGAATGATGATAAAATTGGCAAAAAGTCTACAAGAAAGTCATAATACTAATGATACAAAACAAGGGTTGGTCTTTCAAAAAAAAAAAAAAAAATTTTTTTGAAGCTTTTACATTATATTATAATTTATTAACATTTACATTTTTCATTGTGATCAGTTCATATGGTGATAGTTGGTTAAAAATGTTAAAATTACATGAATCTATAGGGGAAAATAGAGTTAAATTTGCAGCTGCTATTCAAGAAATATCTGAAGATGTATCTTCTCTTTATAAGGAAACAGACAAAACAAGAAAACATGTATGGATCTTTCATATTAATTTAATAATCTACTTATTATATATAGTGGTAAAAAAAAAAATTTAAAATATATTCTTATAATTTAAAAAGCTTAAAGATTCCGGTCATAAACATGAAAAAGCAATTCAAGATTCAGAAACAGCCCTAGAAAAGGTGATTTGTTGAATTTGTATTTAACACTATATCAAAAAAATTGTATAACTTATTACCTTTGTTATATTTATAGGCAAGAGGAAAATATGAGTCACATAGTGAGGATTGGGAACGTACTATTTTACAAAAGAATGGAGATATTCCTCCTACTTCAAAACCGAGGACTTTGACAAAAGTATTTTCTAAACAATCAAAGTCTCCAACGCAGGTTCAATTATATTATTTATTTGAAAATTTTAGTATAATAGAAAATAAATTAGATTTGATCATTTATCATGAAAATGTTCTTTTAGCTAGTTAAAATGGAAGAGGATGCTAGAAATAAAGCCGAAGCGGCAAACGCAACTTATAGACACCATTTAACTACTACAAATGCAACACGACACGACTATTATGAAGTACATTTGCCACGCATGATTACGGTAATATATATATATATATATAAAAAGATATATAATAAGCTTTGAAAATATTTATACGAAATTTTTTTTTTTAAAAAAAAAAAAAAATTAAGACTCTTAAAGATACCGCCGATGAATGTGATATAGGTCTCCAATATCATCTGGCGCGATATTCTTACCTATTTGAAAATACCATGATGAGTGACGCATTGGTTATAACCCCAGTCAACGAAGACGATGGTATTTATGCAACGAAAAAAAAAAATGATTTTTTTGCAAATCTAAATTTTTTGCATATTAGATTCAATAAATTTTACGATCACTTTAAAGGTCCTGCTTTACGAAAAATTGTGGATCAAATCAATAATGATGCGGATTTTTACGCATATGTTCAGTCTTATGGTGCAAAGACAAGAAAGATTAAGAATTATGATATTCCATATGATCAATATAATATGGTAGTTATCAATTGAAAATTTATATTGAAAATATTTATTTCTCATACAAGCAATTTATTTACATTTTCTTCTTTATTACTTTTTAGTCTGTGCAAGCTGTTAATATAATGAATCCAAAGAATATTTTTGGTGTAGATTTGGCCGAACAAATGCAAAGAGATGGTCATGAGGTCCCATTAATATTGGTTAAATGTTGTGATGCAATTGAACAATATGGTAAGGTTACCGAAAATTTTATTTAATATTTTGTTTAATTAGTGACCTGAAAATATTTTATATAGGGGGGTTGCAAAGTCAAGGTCTTTATCGTGTTTCGGGAGTAACCTCATATATTCAAAGATTAAAGACGTTATTTGATAGAAGTATGTTTTTTTATATAATAAAAACATGTATACTAGAGAATGATTGTTTAAAGTAATTATAACTTCATATTCTTTTTGTAGACGCAGAAATGGTTGATTTGAATTCGGAAGAACATCTTGCGGACGTGAATAATATTACTGGAGTTTTGAAATTATGGTTTCGTGAATTACCCGATCCACTTTTTACAAGAGAAATGTATCAGGAGTTTATTAATTCTTCAAGTAAGTTATTATTAATTAATTATTGAAGTATTCAAAGAATTTGATGTTAATATGTATTATTTCACTAAGAAATTACCGATGATAAGAAACGTGTTCTTGAGCTCCATGAACGTGTTAATAATCTTCCAGATGCAAATTATAGTACTCTAAAATATTTTATGGGTCACTTAGACAAGTAAGATTATCACTAATTATTAAATTGATCTTTTTTTGAGCAAAATATTCTAATAAATTGAAATACACTTTAAATACTTTACAGAGTGGTAAAAAACCAAGAATATAATAAGATGAGTGTACAAAATCTTGGTATAGTTTTTGGACCTACATTAATGGGAAGTCCAAATGTAAATGGTCCAAATTCTACATCTATACCACCATCATTATCGGGTATCACATGTCCAGTACCACAAAGTGACGGACCAGCACTTAATGATATGGGTTGGCAATGTAAAGTTGTAGAAACAATTTTAATGAATTACCATTCTATTTTTGTTATGTAATGAGTGAAGCGATAATATGAAATTAATTTATGATGATTTCGTCCTGGTGACAAACATCACAGATTTATAATAGAAAGAGATCAACGATGAACTTTTGGTTAAATTCCCCAAAAAAAATTTTCAGTAACTGGTAATACATAACAAAATATTTATATTTATTAATCCTAATTATTTATTATTGTAGTATAATAGGTAGGGAAAATTGGAAGTGGTTTATATGTGAGGGTTAAATATTGTTTATTGTATGTAATCTCTATTTTTATTTTTCAAAAAAGTTCAAATCTAACGCTAATCATAAAAAAAATTGATAATAATAATATTCTATATATTAAATAATACATATAGCTTTTTTTATCACGTGACATTAATCATCACACATTAGTATATGCGTATATGTACTGTGTATTATCGTGACAAACGATCTATTATTATGACCAAACTAAAAAAATTATATGATTGTTCATGATATAGTTCAAACCCGTACTGTCGGATTGTCGGTAATCCACCTTTTTTTTTTTGATCGGTCAATCCAAAGGACGCTCAAAAAATTTAGATCTAATAAAATCAGCTGTCATGGAATAGTGTCTAAACAGGATTTAGATCCGGTTATATTTGTTCCCTAATCCTATTTTAAACCCTGGCCTGATATCCTTGGCAAAAAAAAATCGACTTTAAAAATGCTGTTATTTGTCTTTTTTCTCGTACCTTTCGAACCAAGAAAAACGCAATGTCTCAAGATATAATAACATTAAATGTAGGCGGAATCAAGGTTAGTTAATAAAAAAGCTTAAAAAAAATATTTATTATGGTCTTATTGGTTTAATAAAAATTTTTCGTCGGGTCTATATAGTATGAGACCTTTAGGTCAACGCTAACCAACTATCCTAAAACCCTACTTGGAAAAATGTTCTGCAAAAATACGAGTCAACCGACCAATGAATACTTTATCGATCGAGATGGCCAAGTGTTTCGTTATATACTACAATATTATCGTAATAACGGTAAAATATATTGGCCAAATTCAAATCAATCGGTTTCAAATGAAGAGCTCGTGGACGAATTGAATTACTTCCAAATACCAATACCAATACATACCCATGATTCATTTAGTGAAGAAACACCACAAAGAATATCGAAATTCCATCTTGGAAGAATATCGAAATCGCCGCGGGGTGGCGAAGAATTAGAACTGTCTAATGAAAGAATATCTAGACCATTGCACCCTGTGCCATTAACAGCCAACCTTCCAACTTTTATCAGTGCTTTCGACAAAGTAATGAAAGGAATGGAGACCTCTAATATATCCGCAGTTCAGATTCGATTTGGGGATGGCTATATTGTAATAGAACCTGAAAACCGCTCATATGAAGAATTATTTCGACCTTTTGAAAATAATGGTTTGGAGTTGGTTCATAAAAATGGGCATGTCATGCAAGAAAATTTTAGTTTAAAGTACTTCAAAATTTCTTGGAATCAAAGTGAAAGTAATGATGAGATTGTCGTTCTGCTTATGAAAAGATAAAATTTTTTTCTCCGAGTCTTCGTTTTTTATGACTTTGTAATTCTTTTTTTTTTATTATTATTATTAAGTATATATATGTATACAGTATATATATACAAAGTGAAAAAACCACCGTTATTAAAAAAAATTTATATATTTATTTTTCTCTTTCCTAATAAATTTTTATATCGGTTTTCCTGTTTTCCTACATGAGTGTTCCCACCTAAAATAGCCTGTTAAATACACAAAAATAAATAATATAAATTTTCATCCCAATACGTACTGTAAATATATATCGAAATCAGCAATTGAAACAATGAGCCGGCAAAATACATCGCCGTTTAAAGTACATTTGCATATGTGAATCCTCAAATACAAGTTTGATTTCTTGTTTTCATTAAACAACTTATTTTTAATTCGAAATATCGGTTCATTAATTGATCCGATTGACGACTTGACGCTGCGTCTAGAACCGGTTATATTTATGATATTTTAGTGGTACAATCAAAATCATAAGGCGTAAACTTCTTAAATTTTATCTTCTTTCTCCATACTCTTTTGACCAAGACAAAAAAAAACGCAATGTCTACTCAACCTGATGATAAAATAATATTAAATGTGGGTGGAACTAAGGTTAGAGCTTTTAAAATATATTTATTTACATTATTGACTTTGCATATAATAAAAGTTTTTTTTTTTTTTTGTCGTGTCTATAATAAGTATGGTACCTTTCGGACCACGATAACCAAATATCCTAAAACCCTACTTGGAGAAATGTTCCTCAAAAATATGATTCAACCAACCAACGGAAATGAATATTTTATTGATCGAGATGGCCCATCATTTCGTTACATTCTTCAATACTATCGTAATAACGGTAAAATAAATTGGCCAAATTCAAATCAATTGGTATCAACTGAAGACCTCATGGACGAATTGAATTACTTCCAAATACCAATACCAACACAAAATCATGATTCATCAAGTGAAAGAACAGAAAGAACACGCACATCCACGAAACCGATGCGACCCACACCATCAACAGCCAGCCTTCCAAATTTTATTAATGCTTTCGACAAAGTAATGGAAGGAATGACCTCGAATAGAGGAACACAAACATCACACCCATTCTCATTCTCAGGATCGAGCTCGATGTGGTACGAAGCTCCTGAGACCTCAGCTTCCTCTACAGTTGCAGTTGAGATTCGATTTGGGAATGGCTATATTGTGATAGAACCTAAAAACTACACTTACGAGGAATTATTCAGGCCATTTGAGAATAATGGTTTAGATTTGATTCGCAAAAATGGTAGTGTTATAAAAAACAATCTTACATTTACTGGTAAGTATCTCGGAATAATATCTTGGAACCAAAATGAAACAAACAACGAGGTTATCGTTCTACTTATGAGAATGTCATAACCATTTTCAATTTTCAATGATATCTTTAAATATTAATAAGTTATTATTAATTGATAAAGTCTCGAATTGAAAAAACTTCAAATTTTCTACATGTTCCTATAACAGTTAAAAATATACAATAAAATAAAGATTCATTCTAAAAGTTCCTCGCTAGATATATATCACGTGTCTCAAAATACATAGCATTCGAAAGCACATTTGATCGATGCATAGCTTTTCTAAACTTGCTAGTCTTTGATTTGCATCACAACAGGAAAGTAATAACTTTTGAAAGCTCATAAACAAATACAGTCACGTACCCACATTATAAATGGTTGTGATTTGGTGAAAGAAAATTTCTTCGAATTCTGGAATATTTTGAATATGAAACATTGTGAATTTATAGAATAATTCATGTATAATTAGAAAGATTTTTAACGTTCCCAATTAAATACACTCTTGTATTATAAAAAATTTGTACTGAATTCGCGATATTCATCAGAAACATATACATCTCATGAAATTATATCACATAATATTAGTATAACTTTGTACAAAAAAATACAATTTTCGGACATTACCAGCATGTTGCAAATATTATAACGCGTGTATTCGGGAAGGAATGTTAATCGTTGAACACTTTTAATAAATGAAATTAACACATAACATATGATTGGCTGATCAACGATATATTAAATTGCTGTACGCTGTAAATAAGCGTTCGTAATGTAATTCTTGTTTATTATTATTGTTTCACTATTTATGATCCCTACAGAAAGGAAAAATTAAAATATAAATAAATTGAATAATAATTATTTATAAAAGAATAGTGATAGACGACGAGAAAAATAATACTATAATTGTTATTTTTGGATCGAGAGATCATTTCATTTAAATGAATTTTTAAAGTTTTTTTTTTTTTCCTCGAAATTTTACTTAATTTCGAATTCTAGAATCTCCTTCTACTAAGATCTTACAGTATAATAATTTTTTTTAAAAGAAAAAAAAAAATCGTAAAGAACAATAAATTTAACAATTTGTGTAACATAAACGTTTAAAAAATTTTTTTCAAGGGTTAATTTCTTTGCTTAATTTAGAAATTTTAAAGAATATAAAGTATTTTTAAACAATATGAATAAAAAATTTTAGGAACAAATAAAATAAAAAACTCGCCAATATGAAACAAAAATCCGAAACCATAACAAAAACAAACTTATGGAATATTAAGTAATAATTGTATATTTTCATGCATAATATGAAACATCAAACATCCGTATTTTTTTTTTTTTGATGATTTGGAAGGATATAAACAGTACATAACAGATAACAATAACGTTACAATTACGCCAATAATGATTAAGTTTAAAAAAAAAAAATTGTTTAAATTTTTTTTTAGAAAAAGTCCTTCCTTTATTACATGAAACCAATTTATTCCAAGGTGAAGCAATCCTAAATAGGACAGCTCGTCATTTATTATAGGATAAAAGATAATTATTGTTTTGCTGTTTTACTAATCACTGTAAATTAAAAAACGTTTAAAATTTTCATAATTTATAAATTTTACTCCCTGAAAATTTAAAAAACTGGTTGTTTAGTAATCAAAGACAAAAAAAAAATGATTTATTCAAAAAAATTAATAAATAAACAATAATAAAAGACAAAGGTCAAAAAAAAAATCCATAACAACGAATGATAAATATGACTCAGCAAACAAGGACTAATTAAATATTAATTTCTTCGTTTATTATGTTCATTATGATTATATTTATAAAGGTCATTGTTTTATATATATATAATTTTTATTATATATTCTTTTCAAGTTCCGACAAATCAAATCTAAATTGTTAATAAAATTTTTAATTAAGAAATTTGGGTAAAAAAAAAAAAAATAAATAAATAAATTAAAAAAATGGACATTTTGTAATTGTACCCCGTAATGATATATTAAAAAAGAAAATGGGCGAACCTCCTCTTTATTTATTCTTTCTCTGGAAAATAGATTACTGCAGATGAAAATAACCGATATATGGGATGATATATGTGCAATTAATGCGCTGTCTTTATATAGAAATTGAATTCAAGCATGAAATAAATTGCACTGCATGATATGAAAGTTATTGAACTTTATTTTATTTTTTATATGTTTATTTTTGTTTAAAAAAAAAAAGAAACGACATTTTTCCTTTCCACGAACTCGCGAATCCACGTGATCTCTTCTCTTTCCTTTATGTTGTGTTTACATTTCTTTGTTTGAAATAAATTTCTTTTCTTTGTTTTTTATTCATAGATGTAACCAATTTAACGTAGTGCATGACTAATGATACTTATTTAAAACTTATTTATAATTATTATAATACAAAAATGAGTTTATTGTTAAAAAATTTTCCAAGTTTTAAACAAAAATGTCTTGTTTGACTTGCTGTTAATTCGTGGCTTGCTTTCTTTTTTTTTTTTTTTATGAGGCTTTTCTAAACTTTTTTGAGGGCTTTTAATATAAATTTTTAGATTAGCTGCATATTACAGTTAAAAACTGCGTTGAATTTTTACTACTAACTTTATTAGTAATTGTATCGAACATAATTTATTTATACATATTTATACATTGTCCTCTAATGTTTAATTTTATTTTCCATTTGTGGCTATACTAAAATTTATTTAAATTGTTTATCCGTCTTTTTAAATTTTAAAAAAGGTTAATTTTTTTCTTTTTTTCGTATAAAAAATCTGCATATTTTCCTGCTTTCCCTTTTATTCTTATCCTTTTTACTCCTTTTTTTTTTTTTTTTTCCCTCCTTCTTACCTCAAAATATTCTAATTAAATTTTATTTAAAATAATAGAAAATTTTTTTTATATTCTTAAAAAAATAAATATATATTATGTCGTTATCAAATAATAATAATTCTCTTCATAGATCTTCTTCAAGACGTCGTCCTTCCGTTATTGATATAGTTTCTTCAAAAATTAATGAAGAGGATATAAAAAAATCTCTGCTGGCAGCGAAAACTCCAAATATAATTTCAAAACGTCGTGGATCGACTGTTTCAATAGATTCTATACAATCAAATTCTCGTAGAAATTCTATCGTTATGATAGATTCTATTACTACTAGTACTACTTCTTCTACTACTTCTTCAACAGCTTTATTAAGAGAAATTACTACTACTACTACTACTACTACTTTAATATCAGAAATGATTTTATCTCAACCAATGGATACTGATGAATTTATAACTAAATCATCATCATCTTCTTCTTCAAAATTACATTTTCCTTTACCTCCTCCTCCTCCTTCATTCCCTGATTCTTTTTCTGAATATGATGAGGATGATAGAGATATTTTTTATGATGATGATGATAATGATGATGAAGTTGATGATATATTTTCTGATGATGATTTAAAAAAATTTAATCATAATTATAAAAAAAATCAAAAACATACTAGAACTTTATCTCAATATGCTCAACAACAACATCAACATCAACATTCTCGTTCCCTTTCTACTCCTTCTATAATACCTTCTTTTAATTCTCAACGTCCTTTAATTCCTTCAATAAATTATGATAATCATAATGAATATAAACAACGTACTATAATATCTTCAAAAAAATTGGCTAGTTTTTTTGGTGATAAACCTCCTATAGATATTTGTGTTAAAGAAATTGAAAAAGAAGGTTTAAAAGCTATGTTACATTCTAAAATACCTTTATGTTATTTCTTATATTCTTTATTAGAAGAATATTCTTGTGAAAATTTGGTAAGTTTTTATTATCATTATTATTATCATTATTATTATTATTATTATATATTTTTTTTAATAGTAATAATAATATAAAATTAATCTTTTTTTTTTTTATTCTTTTTAGTTTTTCTTTTTAGAAGTAGAACAATATGAATCATTTGACTTTGTAAATTCAACTCAACAATATATGACTGCACAACATATTTTTGATACTTATTTAACTCGTAATTCACAATTTGAAGTAAATATTGATGATAAAGTTCGTAAATCTGTTATAGCTTCAATAAAAAGTCAACGTGATCCAATACATTGTTTTGATGAAGCGAAAAGAGCCATTTTCGTATTATTGGAAGTCAGTTTTGCACGTTTTATTCGTAGTCCTACAGCTGAATTAATGAAACAAGAAATAGGTATTTATTGTTAATAAATTAATCTTTATCAATCTGTTTTTTTATAAATAATTAATGATTTGTTTGTTTATTTATTTATTTATTTATTTATTAGGCGAGATAACAACTCATTATAATGATAAAGCAAGAGACGCAGCAGTTATGTTATTATTTCGATATTTAGAAAAACAAAACGGATCATTAAATTTAAAACCTGTTAAACCTTTCATAATTAATACTCAATCATCCGTGGGTATTAATGACATTGATATAATATCACCTCTTCCATCACCAAGTTTATCAATATCACGGAAACGAAATGATTTAATGTGTACTATGATTTATGAATTTTTGAGAACTTTATTAGAAATCGATGTAGAAAATTTTTATTATGAACATTTTAACAGGAATAATAAAAATAAGAGTAATGAAAAAGTTTATGAATCTTTATATAATAATAATAATTATAATAATAGTAGTAGTAGATTTTACGCTGGTAGTAATGGATCTAGTGGTGGTGGTATCGATGATGATATTGATATATGGAGTAATGATGATGAATGTATTGAAATGGTGAATACCGGAAAAAAAGTTTCCACAAGAGATCAATTAAAGAAAAAACCATTTAGAAGACCAACTATTAAATCCAGAAGAAAAGTGAAAGGAGCTTAAGAACACAAAATAAAAATAAAAATAAAAATAAAATTGTGTAAGATTTTTTATGATTAATTAATTAGACCAAAAAAAATTTTTTTATATAATAGAAATTTTTTATTTTATATATGTATACAGTATCTTTTTTTTTATAGATTTTCGTAAAGAAAAAAAAAATTTTTTCAAAAGGACTTTTTTTTTACATTTTATATTTGTATTTTTTATTTCATTATTTCATTATTATCATTCCTTTTTTTTTTTGTGTATATGTTTCAATATCAATTTCTCAAAATTATTTATGTATAAAATTTATTAAACAACATTTCATATATATATAAACCAAAAAGCATATTTTCTAATGAACTATTATATCCTGTTTATATATACATTGTACTTTTTATTTGTTTTCTTGTTAATAAATCTTTTTCATTTCTATATTTATTTTTTAATACTTCTAAACGGTTGACTTCTAAGTGGCGCAGCTCATTATCGCACATTATCAACCCAGAACATAAAAGCAATAATGACAATGACATTCCATTTATAAGTAACCTTTATAATAAGAAAGATAATTTTTTTTTTAATAACCAAACTTAACCCTTTGTATAACTATAATACCAATAAGAATACTAAATACTAAAGTAACAAAACTCCAAATACTGGCCTTTCTACAACGTTGTCTCCATTTATAATCTTCTGTACTATTAGGTCTATGAATACTACCAAACCACCACATAGGTAAAAATAAAAAACCAAACCAAAAAAAATATTTTCCATACATTTTATTTTTATCTTCATATATAATATTATTGATATTATTATTGATATTATTATTATTCTTCTTCTTCTTTTCTTGGGCTAAATAAATAGAATGTGAATTATAATTACTTATTTTAGAAAGATTATTAAAATTATTAAAATTATTATTTTTATCAAATTCAATATCATAATATGATCTTTTAATATTAGAATAACGTCTTGGAGGAGTATAATTAACTGAATTACGAAAAGAACCTGATCTTGAAGATGAAGAATTTCTAGAATGAATAATTGAATTACGATGATGATGTAATAATGGATTATGACTTATTGAAGAAGGTCTTTTATTATCTGTCATAAATGCAAAGTTATTATGAATTTGAATTGGATGATCCGGTTTAATTTCTTGTAATATTTCATAAACGCAAGAAATTCTATCATCATTTATATTACTAGTACGTTTTAAAGTAGAAATTGTTGTAGTAGTTTTTGCTTTTAATGGTTTTATAGGTGATAACGTTTCATTTTCTTTAATATTCATTGAATTTATACTTTCATCAGGTGTTTGTACTAATTCAGCTGAATAAGGTGAAGGAGGTGTAGGAGGTGTTCCTGTGCTTGAAGTAGAACCTCTAGATGAAGATACTCGAAAGTTTTTCTTTATTTCACGAAAATAATCTCCTTGAATAAAATATTCCTCTTGGGAAGGATTTTCTTTGTATGGTCCTTCCACGAAAATTCTTTCTTGAAATATTTCTTCTTCTTTTGAATCAGTTTCTTTGGAAGAAGAAGGAGGAGGAGGAGAAGGAAGTGATCCTTTTTTTTGTTCGTTTATGTATTGTTTATTACTAAAAGGTATTGTAGGTATCGAATCATTAGAATCATTATTATAAGTATTTTCCTTATTAATGTTATTAATGTCCTTATTATAAATATCTCCTCCATCTCTTGTTAACCATTCAACCACTTTTGGATCATATAATTTTGTATATTCATCCTCTGAATTGTTTTTTACATTTATTTTTGATGATGAAATTTCAGTCATTATTAAAACATAAGTAATAAAAAAAAAATTTTTTTATAAATATTATTATTTTAAATTTATCTTTTATGTTTTCCGTTTTTTTTTGGAGAGAAAAAAGAGAAAAAAAAAATTTTTTTTAATAAAAAAAAATTAATAATAATACCGGTAATAAAAAAATTTTTTTTTTTTAAAAAAAAAAAAATAAGAAAATTTATATATATACGCGTTTTAATTTTTAATTTGATTTTCCCGATTTTCCCGAGCATTACTTAAAATAACAAACCCATTATTATTCTAAGTAAAGCATAATTTAATAACCCAAAATGATACATTTAAATAATAATTTACGTTTAAAGAGGGATTTACGGATTATCGAAAAAAATATATTTAAAAATTCTATTTTTAAAATAGATTTCTATTTGTGGAGGGGTTCATTCTACTAAGGGTGCTGAGTACGGGTTCTATATAATTCATAAAAAACCTAAAATACTGCTCCTCGGTAAACGACCAAACTTTCAAAGATCTACATTCCCTCCGGAGAGTTGATTCAACGATTTTTTATTTATAATATATATTTTTTTTTTCATATCCGATTGCCAAGAAAATTAAGGAAATAGGACTGCAGGGGAGATTCTTATTATTGGACGAAAAATATTATTTAATTGGCCACGACATATGATTATTTCCAAGATATTTTACAAAATAGGTTATATCTGAATATTATCATTTTGCGGAGTTTTTTTAATTATTGTACTTCAATGAAAATAATCGAAATAATAATAAATAATAATGATGCGATATGTTTATCAATTAATCTTTTAAACAGATGTAGATTTTAGATATTGCCAAGGAGAATGACATGATAATATTTAACACGGGAACTGTTTGTGAGACACAAATATTGTTTTCCAATGATTTTCTTTTTATTGCCTTTTGATAGTATTTGATTAATCAATGATGACTATCAATAAGATCAAAATGTCCATAAATAACTTTAACTTTACCATAGAGGCATAGCGGGATGAGCTGGATTGGATCATGGGATGATATGATACGTTGATGTGTGAATTTTTTTAATCGATTCTATTCCTTTTTCAAAATTTTTTTTCCTCTCTCGTAAAAACATTTTTCCTTTGCATAAGTTTATTCACTTATGTCAGATTTTCTTTGGTATCATATTCATTTCTCTGAGTATGAATTTTTAATTTGCATGATAGCGTATTATTAATATTTATTGTAGAAAAATTATACGAATTATACGACTGTGCCACTGTGGCATTTAAATGTGAAAGATTTTTATTGTTTTTATTATTATTATTTACACGTATTATTTATTATTTATTATTGCTCAACAGCGCAGTAATTACTATCTTACATTATTTTATATATATATATGCGGGTCAAGAAAGTAAGTCGTACAGGGCCTAGAAGATAATATTATATAACATTTTCGCATTTCAAAATCGAGCTCCGGCATTTATCTGAACTTTAAAAAAAATAAACAAACTGATTTTGTTTTTGTCCAATCACATGTATCTGTTTAGCCAAATTCACAAATTATGAATGGATAATTATCCCCCCCTTTTTTTTTTAAAAAAAAAAATCTTTTTACGAATATTTGTTCTTAGTAGATAAACTTGAATTAAAAGGGTACGTAATAAAGCGAAATGTTATAAATTTATTTTTTTAAAGAAAGAGGAAAAAAAAAGGATAAAATAAATATTGTGCCACTCACGTTTTTAATTATGATAAGATTGCCACGTAAAATAAAACTGATTTCTAAACGTCAGCCTTAAAAAAAATACCTTAATCAAAAGCCACGAAAAAAAATCTGATATAGATATATACCGGTAACTGATATTTGCTTCTTTCCTTACTTCATATCATTATAAAAAGTGATTATTCTCTAAATTTTAAATGGCTTGATTTGGTAATTTTAAATGCATTAATATTTAAATAACCATAATTATTAAGTGCATGATACATATTTTTATATTTACATTTTAAAAATAACATCGAATATAATGTTTAAGGAATAAGGATTGTTTCATTAGTTATTTTACGCGAATTTTCTCTTAATTAAAAAGTTTTTTTAAAAGGATCGCGAATCGATTGGCTTTCTTGATTACTTTTTTTTTGCCACTCAATAATTTAGCAACACATAATAAATTTAAATCGACAAAAAAAAAGCAAGGAGCAAGCCTCGTTAATCGTAAAGCCTCAAAAAAAAAAAAAAAAAAATAGTTCTATAATAATGACTTATAATAATATAACAGAGCCACGTCAACTAAGCCATAATATGTATCTTTTATAAACAAAAGAATAAATTAATGAAATGAATTTAAGTCTTTAAAGAAACCTTTTAAAATTGTAATCGAAGATTAATATTTTGTTTTTATTTTTTTTTTTTCGAAAGATAAAATTTTTTTTGATCTTAATCCATTAAATATAAAAGAGAATTTTTTTAAAAATAGGATTTTCTTTTATTTCATAAATACTTTAAATACTTCTTCAAAGTGGCGTTAAATCGAGATTATATCGAATATAATAAACTCGATGAAGAGAAAATTGTTATACAAGAGGAGATTGTAAATGATCATTATTTCATTTTTCTTTTTCCTTACTAACTTATCTAAATAAGTTTTTTTTTTTTTATGTTTCTCTAGGATGATGGTTCGAAAAAGGATTCAACTAATTCAATCAGTAGTACGTCAAATGACGATTATGAATTACAATTAGATGATGAAAAATCTTTACTAGAACCAGCATCACCTACATTTATTGAAAATGATCCAAAAAATTGGACTGATTTAAGGAAAAGGACTATTCTTATCATAGTGTCTATTGCTGGAATGCTTTCTCCCATCGCAAACACGTAAGTGAATAAAATATGTCTTGGTCACGTGTAGTTCCCAAAAAACCTGATTGTTTCTTTTTTTTAATGAAAAGAATATTTTTTCCGGCAATATTGACTGTACGCGAAGAAATGCACACAACAGAACCACTTATAAATACAGTAGGTAAGTAATGATATTCTTTTTTTTTTTTTTAAAAAAAAAAAAAAAAAAAAAAAATAGTATACATATTTTCCTTTTTTTTTTTTTTTTTTAATATTCAATCTTTTGTAAATATTAGTTGCCATATTCGTATATCTTATGGGAATTGCTGTAAGAATTAATTTTTTTTCCCTCTAATATATGTAATAAAAGTATATACGTTTTAATATTTCTACATTCTTCTTTTATTTAGCCATTATTTTGGGCGTCATATTCAGATTTAAGAGAAACAAGAAGAAAAGTATATTTAACAGCTAGCACAATGTTTGTAACATCAGCATTTTTATGCACATTTGTAACTAATGTTTGGTGGTTAATGATCCTTCGTGCAATTCAAGCAATTGGCTCTTCAGCTGTGTTATGTATCGGTGCAGGAACGCTTAGTGATATTTACATTCCGACAGGTAAAGTTTTTATCTAGTTCATATCAAATACATGTTAAATTCACGTCAAATTCGCATTAAAATACAAATTATTCTAATCACTTCTTGAACAAATTATTTCGATATAAAAGAACTTGGTACAGCATATGGATTATTTTATCTCGGATTTTTTGTAGGTCCTTTAATTGGACCATTGATAGGAGGATATTTAACACAATATATTCATTGGAGAGCAATATTTTGGTTTTTAACAATTTATGGAAGTACATTACTTCTAGTAATATATTTCTTTTTACCGGAAACTTCAAGACCAAAACAGACATCAAAAATTCCATTATCGAAAGCACAATCAGAGATTACATTAACATCACTTCCACCACAAAAATCTTATAATCCATTAGCACCTATTTCATTATTAAAATATCCAAACCTTACATTAGTAATTTTATATAAAATTTGGGTAACATCAACGATTTATGTTCAAAATATTCTTATACCAGAAAGATTTGCTATAACTTATGGGTTAACAGCATCACAAGTTGGGTTAGTATTTTTGGCACCAGGGATCGGATTAATGAGTGGAAGTTTAATAGGTGGTAAATTATCTGATTATATTTTGAGTAAAAAAATGAAAAAAAGTGGTGGTGATTATGTACCTGAATTAAGATTACATAGTGCTTGGTTTGGTAGTATATTAATTCCATTAGCATATTTTAGTTTTGGTTGGTTACTTGAAAATGGGGTTTATTTCGTTTATCCTCTTATTACAATGTTTTTAGGTGGTTTTGGTACATTAATGGCATTTAATCCAACTTCAACTTATTTAGTTGAATCTTATCCAACACGAAGTGCTTCAGTTGTAGCGTTAAACAATTTTATGAGAGCTTTAGTAGCTGGTAGTATGTCAGCTCTTGCTGCTCCTTTAAGTGATGCTGTAGGTACCGGTTGGACTTTTACTTTAATGGCTAGTGGAAATGTACTTACTATATTTTTCTTAATACTCGTTTATTTTTATGGTAAAAAATGGAGAGAAAAAATACGTAAGGAAATTCCTAAATGATTTTATTTATTTACAAGTTTTTATTTGGTTGATTTTTTTAATTGCAAGGGTATTTTGTTTCACTAATTATTAACGTGTAAAAAATTTTTTTTACAATAANAAAAAAAAAAAAAAAAAAAGTTTTGAAATTCAACTCAAATCATCATCTTTAATATTGAAATTTTCGAAATTCAATAAAATAATAAAATCTAAAATTTAAATTTATTTTTATTGATAAGGAATAACTTAATTATAATGTTGTAGCTCAAATCGACTTATGTCCCAAATCAACCATCGGCCTAAATTAGGAAAGTATCGTTGGTACTGTCTTAAGGCATTATTGTAATGGGCCGATGATTTAGGCCGATGGGACATGGTAAAGTTTGGCCGACTGTACAAAGGCAAATGGTAAAAAAAAAAAAAGGAAAAGACCTCCAGAAATTAACCAAATTAGAGGTTGTGATGAATATTCATTATTAATAAAAAACCAAACCTTTGTTGGTCATTTTATGGTACAAATTTTCGTCCATTTGATTAACATTAATATATAAATAATTAAAAAGGAAGACTCTTTTTTTTATTCTCTTCAAAATTTAATTATAGATTACCGTTTTTTTTCTATATTTACATAATTATTTTAAAAAAGATCGAATAATTCTATTATAATTTATCTCATTAAAGCCCTAATATAAATATTACATAGTTATAATATATACAAATAGGAAAATATTAAGTTAAAAATAAGCACTTAGGCACTTAGGATTAGGGTTAGGATAAGTGTTTATGATTTTAGGTTAGATAGACCCGAAATGATAATTTTTTTTTTCTTAAAAAAAAAACAGTACGAATAAGTAAAATGATTTTCATATTTAATTTTCATATTCTGTAATCAATTCACCACTTCTACTTATACTTTCAAAGACGATCAAAGCTCTTCTAAGTCCTTCATCCGATACTTTGGTTCTTCTTGCCAAAATCAATTTTTTTAAAGTTCCCAAATTTACCGCATATTGTGTAATCAAACAAAGATATTCGTCATCAATACAGTTACTTCTCGGAAATTGTAAGATTTCCAATGGAGCTCTGCAATTTCCAAGTAACCAATGTATCACCATTAACCAAAAAGTTCCTTCAATAACAACCATCAAATTCTTTAATTTTATTGGAAATGTTCGAGATATACATTTCCAAAATTGTTCATCATCCATCAATTCCGTTCCTATTGATATATGAAGTTGTTGAAGATGATGACAAGTATTTAAAAGTATAAAAAATTGAGGAAGAATTTCTCTACTTATATGAGTTTCTATTTTAACTAAATATGGACATGTCAAAGAAATTGTTGATAGGACGGATGATGGTGGAAAATCGCCCACTCCTCTGGCTATTAATCCTAAAGGTCTTCTCACATTCCATACTTTTCTTCCTAATCTGATATCTCTTAACGAACCACAAGTATTTTGTATCATCCTCGCTAAAGGATGTTCGGATGAGGAGGAAACCCGATTCGATGATGATATAGAAGGATTTCCTATTAAAGTAGTTCCTACTATATTACCCGTAATATGATTTCCCATAATGGGTACAACTGATGGTGGAGCAAGGATTGTTCTCAAATCTCTAAATCCAATACTTTTTCTGAACACAAATTTTTTTAATTTTCTAAAAGTAGCAAAAGCCAAAGGTTCAACAATATCATCGTTTAATCCTAAACACCTTTCAAACACCAAAGTTTGCAAATTTACACAAGCGGTCACAGGTGCTAAACTAATACTTACTCTAAAATCAGCTCCATTAAATTCCAAATAACTTAATGAACTAGCTTGAGTGCGTAATCCTCCGATTAAAATGGGTAAACAATTAGATCCACCTCTTCGTAAGATTACACGACGTAATCCATGTTGAGCTGTTAAGAGACTTAACATCATTTGAGGATCAGCGTGTCTCCTTTGCCATGATGAAAAACTTATTTCTAATGTATTGAGGTTTCGAGATGTTTCCGAAAGTACTTGCATGATTTTTCCATCTGTCGCATCTCCTCCATATTCGAACTTTTTTAAATATACTAAACAATTATTTGCTCCAGGATAATTCGGAATTTGTAATAAATCATCAAACCCATAAGCACTACGAAATTCCTCAAAACTTGTTGGTGTGTATTGAATATCTCCAGGATGATGTGACCAAAACCTTCTATCAATTAAACCAACCAATCTTTGCGTATTCAACGAAAGAGATTCAAGTACTCGAGTTTTCGAAAAAAAGAGTTTAACGAGTTCGTTAACAACTAACTTGACAATACGTAGATCGTCGAACATTTCAACGGCACATCTGATTTGTCGACCTTTTTCGTATCCTTCTTGTAACCATGCTGATGTTGATTCATATAAATCATCAAACCTAAATCCACGAATAAAAGATGGATAATCGAAAATTCTAGTTGAATTATTAAGTGGAATATTAATCCCTTCAGATAATAAATAATTTTTAACTATAGGAGAAAAAGATGAAGTATAGATTTCGATGATATCTGCACTAGGCTTTTTAACTAGTTGGAAAGGTCGTTTCCATAGGAATTTTATTACACTAATACACCAAGATCTGTTTACTAAAAGACAAGAATGTAAAGTAGATTTTTCATATTCTAAAATGTGAAATATTTCTTCCAAACATTCTCGCGGTAAACGATTTGCCATAATGAAGGAGAAAAAAGAACTCTTTTACAAAAATTCACAAAATATATAAAATAAAAATTAATTGTTAAATTATAGATTATATCATAATAAGTGAAAAAATGGTAATATATAAATTCACTTACAAATTATAACGTAGATGTTTAGTTTTTTCAATTAGTGAATTTGATGAATTTAAATAATTGTCTCTTTGGTACTTGGAATTTAAATCAATATAATAAATTTATGCGATCAATAAATAAAGTGTTTATATGGGGAATAAAAAATATTGTAAATATTTTGCGAATAATAATATTTAAAAATTAATTATCACAAAAATAATCTATTAGTGATTTTGTTAAAAATAAGTTTGTTAATACATAAACGAAATAAAAGTTTCAAAATGAGGGAAACTTTTCGAGGAGAAAAAAAGTATATTCTTTTTTTCAAATGCGGAAAATTTTCAAAATTCCCTTTATTAGTTATAAAAGCAATACTGTTATTTAGCTATTTAGCCAACAGCCACTTGCGTAGTTTGTACAATATTAAAATTAGAATTATTGGGGCAATCATGATGATCTCTTATGGTCTTAATCTAAAAACGGCTATAATTCGAATTATAAAACTAAGGACCGTAAAAAAAGTTTGAATATAATTGGCTATCACAGTTCACAGTGGCTAACTATTATTGAATATCTTTTTCTCATAATTGTGTATTGTCTTTTCTTGAATTGATAAAGTCTATTTGGAATAAACATTTTTTTATAATTTCATGTACATTTTCTTGTGCAAATTATTTTCTTAAAGATTTATTTATCTGCAAAAAGTATCATAAAGTTAATAAACTGACACATCTTTTCCTGGTTCAAAGACCCGTTTATCAGGTATTCATAATCTCATTGCTTAGCTACATTAGTGTATAAAGTGCTTGTAAATTGTGTGTTTTACGTCTTTATGTATTTATGTATTATAACGCAGATATTAGTTAAAATTATGTTGCTTTTTGCTTCAGTAGGGTAAACTTGGAAGTACTGGGACAAAAATTCCAAATAGTGTATACTAATATCTGAGTGCCTTCTTGCCATTTCCTAATATACAAATTTTATGGATTTCTTATTAAGTACCCAAACACTTTGCAATACCAGAAACCATATTGAGAATTCAATATAGAATTCAAGATTAAAACAAGACTGGGTTCAATTCCTGATATACAAAATTTCTGCTATTTTATTTAGCTTGGAAATAAGCCTTAGAATAGCAAGATTTAAACTACTTGATATACCATTTTAACTCAAATTTAATCATATTTAGGATATCAAAAAAATATACCATTCTATTTTGCCTTTAGGACTAGCAAGAGCTCAAAGGATATGAAATGTAAGAAGAATCTTCAAAGTTCCCAATGCAAACCCAATTTGTATAGTAACATATTATGCTATACTGCTTGCTTTAGAAATGAATAAAGAGTACTAAGGACTGAAGTGTTCAAGTATGCTCTTTGCGAGTCTGTGTAAGCTTAATATTTATACTATATTTTTATATTATCCTAGAATTAATTCTAGAAGTGATTCAAAGACATAAATAAAATCCCTTTTAAGTTTCATTTCTTTAAAGTAAAACTTAAAAGATTCAAATACCAAATTCATGATTTAAAAGTTATTGAATTAATTTTAGCATACCAAAAAAAATTAATATACAGGAAACCATTTTATAGCCATATTTTTTACGCAAATATAAGGACATTAAGTCTCATCTCTAGATATAAAAATGTTAAATCTCACCTTTAAGTCTCACCTTTAAAAGTTACCAAATTTATAAATCAAATAATTAAAGGGTTTTTATTTTCTGTACATCCGCACAGATTGCATCATGTGATATATAATGATGACAAATAGGATTTTCACACCAAAAAAAAACTAAGTTCAAAAAATAAGCGGTAAAAATTAAACATGGTAAGTGTGACATAGGGTGACACCTAATCCTAACCTAACCCTAACTCCACTGGGGGGATGCATTCTGTGCGGAGTGCATAAAATACAAATTCCTATAATTAAATATCAAATTCTAGCATATCACTATTTTTTTGATATAGAAAATCATTTTGAAGCTATTTTTTTTGCATAATATTAGAACAAAAAAAATACATAAGTCTCACTACTAAGTCTTACTATCTTTTTTCTCATATTCATTCAAAAAAAGTTAACCTATTAGAATATGTTATTTTTATCTAGATAAGCTATTAGGATTTGCTATTAGAATAGGTTATTTTCTGCAGATTAATAGATTAAGGGAGAATCTCACCTTAGAAGTATATATGTTAAGTCTTATCTCTAAAATATATAAATTAAGTATTATCTTGAAAATTAACCTCTTTATTATACAGATCAAATATTAGAGCTTTATCCTAAAGCCTATTAACATACTGAATCATATAATAATCTTTAATATATAATTGGTAATTATCATAAGTTTTTTTTCTCATAAATTTGAAAAAAGAAACCTATTAAAATAGATTATCAGGATGGGTTATTTCCTGCAGATCAAAAATTAAAGGAATGTATAATTTGAAAATAAAAATTAATAATTAAATAAAAAAGTATTATAATTAATTATATTAAATTGAATAAAAGTTTATATATATATTAAAGTGAGACTTATTGATCATATATTTAGATCAGATAAGAAAAATACTTCTTGTGTTTGCTGTAAATATAAATTTAACAAAATCTAAACTTTATCAGCATTATAAAAGTAATAAAAACTAATATACTAATAATTAAAATCTCATAACTTTTAATTCATAAACTCAAATAAGGAATTCTAATACCTGCATCTTATACATGAGAAAGAAATTGAAGAAAAGAAATTTTAAAAAGAAAAGCTTCTTCATTACAAAAAGTATCTGAACCTGAGTAAAAAGTTCTAATATATGAAAAAGTTTCTACATATAGGTTAAAAACTAAGTGCTTAAAAAAGAGAATTCCAAAGCTATAGATGCCATCCAAATTATTTTGGGATGTCATAAATATAATTTGAAATGTACAAATTCATTTAGTTTATATATAATTTATTAAGTAAAGTGCCAAAATAATTTGGGATGCCAAAAATAATTTGGGATTTTACTATATGTTCAAATTGATTTTGGGATTTGGGTGATATCTATACCCAAAGCAGGACCTGACTTAACAATCCAAACATATAGAGAAGAGATTACCCTAATTCCTAAATCTTCTGAATGAAAGGAGAAAGATAAGCTTGCTGAATAGATAGACAATTATACTCTTCTTAAGAAATTGGGTATGATAAAAGAAACAGAAGCAGTAATTAAGGCAGAATTATTTGGAAAATTAAAAAGAATTAGAAAATCAGAAATGCATATGCTAGAAGAAAATACACATTTTAAGAAAGTACATGTAGAAGATTTAAAAAGGCTATATAGAAATCTGTCCTCATTAAGTAAATAGAAAACTATATAGTTCCTAAAATATTAAGCTTATAACTTCTGTTTAAGAAGAAATTACAAGAGTTTTTCAAATAGAACTTAAAAAAAAGAATTAGATAAAAACTGAATTAGTCATTTATTGTAAATATTATAAAAGAAAAGAGGATAAAATTACTAAAGAAATAATATATATTTTTGCAGAAAAATATCATAGAAAAGAAATGTGACTTATTCTTTTAGAAGAAGATATAGAAGAGCATTTAACTCATTCTAAAATAAAGTTGCCTGTCTAAACCTCTTCAAAATCCTATGATTAGTTTTGTCAAAATTTTACTATAGATTTATTATAGTTTTGGTAAAGTTTTGGCAGTTTTGCCAATTATAATAGGTTTCAGCAGTTTCACTTTTCTCCAGAGTTTCACCAGTTTTTTAATATAACTTTAATATAGTTTTGGCTGAATTTCACTTTTTGGCAAAACGTCATCTTGCCTAAACCCCTAGGTTTTAGCAAGCAACCTTACTTTAAGGTATATTGAAAGCATACTTTGCTTATCAGAATGAACATATAGAACATTTTGAAAGAATATTTTGAGCAAAGAAGCTCAAACCATATCTGAAAAAGGTTAAGCTAAATGGTATTCCTATACCTATACCAGTTTATATATATTTAATAAGATTGAGGAGATGAATCCTAATATCTCTATCAATATATATCTGAGAGTAAAAAAAAAATTAGCTACTTCTAAACCCGTAGTTGCTAATAAAAATTTTTATATTTCAAATTCATGTAAAATAAAAAATTGTAAACATAATAATCCAAATAATTATCATAAAAAAAATATTATGTAATTCATCTTATGATTCTTATAGATGTTAATAAGTCTGAGAAAATAGTAAGTACAGGTAAAAAAACTATTTTTTCTGGATCAAGAAGCCAAATGGATTAATTTATAAAAATACTGCATATTATAATGAAAACTGAAAAGCATCTTTGCAACTGATACTTCTAAAACTTTTCTTTAGAAAAATTCCTAGTTCATCATCAGAAATGGTGTTTCAGATTAGATAAAGCTTCTTAAAAAGTCACTCTATCTGTGAAAGAAGTTAATAATTTTGAGAAGTTCAAGAATTATGCCCAAATAATCAATACCTTATGTATTATTATAGCTGACTTTGAAACTGATAATAGGAAATATGATAAAAGATATAGAAGACAAATGCACAAGTTTGCTAAGCAGAAAACCAACAGTTTCTGCTATTTAATCTATTGGATTGATACTGAAGATGTATGGAATTCTTTTCTATACTGGGGAGAAAATACTATACAGAAATTTATTTGAAGAATAAATAAGAAATTAGTTTGAATTAATGAGATCTTAGTAGTTAAGGCAGAGTATATTGTAACAGATGAGAATAAAAAACAATTCGCTAAGACAGATAACTGTTGGACCTGTAAAGACAAATTTGCTATGGATAGAGATAAAGTAAAATGCTTAGAAAATAAAGCATCATGGTTCAATAATAAGCTAAAAAATATAGCAAAAGATTCAAAAAACTATAAGGCCTTAATAATACAAATTCTCAAAATAGCTAAAGCAATTAATTAAGCAGAATTTATGAATAATAAGATTTGGAAATACTGTCATATTACAGGTAAGTTTCGAGAGACATTTCACAATGTTTATAATCTTAAACTCTAAATCAAACTTTAAAAAACACCTATTTCAGTAGTTTTTCATAACTTTTAGAATTATGTCTCTTACTTGATTTGTAAATCTGTTAGATAATATGTTAATACACATTAAATCAAAATCATAGTTGAAATATTTGAATAATATAAGTTTATAAAGATAGATTAGCTTAAGTATATAGATAACATGCAATTTATATTATAAATAACAGTTTGGCTAATATTACAAAAAATTTGGATAATGACCATCCAATCACAATTCAATACTTTAAAGACTTCTCTTCTGAACAAATTTTTTTAGCATATCATAAAGGAATTTATCTTTATGATTACATCAATTCTCATGATAGGTTTAAGAAAATGGAACTTCCTTTATTTTATAAATTTTATAGTACTCTTAAAGATAAAATTACACAAGATAACTACCAACATATCCAGAAAGTATAGAATACTTTTGGTTGTAAAAATCTAGAGGAGTACCATAATCTTTATCTTAAAATCAATATACTTAGTCTTGCAGATATCTGGATCAAATTTCAGAAGACATATATAAAATATTATAAGTTTGATCTTAATTATTACAGTATGTCTTTACACTGGTTTTATTCTAGAATACTATACTTAAGATGATAAGGGTAAGCATTAAACTCTTCATAGAAATAGCTATGTATGACTTCATTGAAAAAGCTAAACATGAGAATATATCTATGGTCTGTAAACAATACTTTAAAGCCAATAATTCTAAGATAAGTAAAACATTTAACTCATCCAAACTTACATTGTGGATTTTATATATAAACATAACAAATCTTTATAGTTAGGCAATAAGTTAGTTCTTATCTATTGGAAATTACCAATAGAAAGCAAGCCAGAAGTATTTATTTAAAAACTCAGCTATGCAAAAATAATATCTTGAATATATTTTTAAAGCTAGTAAAACAAATACTGCATGTGAGTATTTTCTAAATATTAAGACCTATTTTTTTATAAAGATCCATAATTATTTAAGGAATCTGTTTCCAACTTTAAAAAATATTGCAGTAAAAAAGAATTGGTTATATTTTTATAATGCTGAACTTGTGAAGAAATTAAATAGTAAATGCTTTTTTTGCTACAAAAAAATTAGGTTTGCATCTTGAACTATAAAAGAATTATGTTATTCACTATTAAGAGTTTTAATACTATGTGAAATTAGGCATGATAGTAGTTGAAGTTTCAAAAATTCCTTCATTCAACTAAACTAATTAGCTTGTACTATATATTGCATTTAATACAAAAAAATGTTAAGAGATTAAGAATGCTTTTGAAAAAGACTTCTTTAAACTCATGAACAATTTAGTATATAGCAAAACTATGGAAAATATTCAAAAATATTAGAATGTTAAGCTAATGAAGATGAATAATGAATGGAATAAAAAAGTATTCTTGAAAAAGGTTTGCAAATCCTCTTTTAAATATGAAAGATAATTTGATAATATACTTATAGGGATACATATAAAAAAGACAAATGTAACTCTTAATAAGCCTATTATAAGACTTTGAAATATATATGTAAAGATAGAGTGCACTATTGCATCACTATTATAGAAAAATTTTATGAGGGTAGGTTAGGATTCGCATACAAAATGAGAAATTTTTAATCAAAGTTAAGTTATTAGAATGCATATTTTTAACAGATTTTCTTTTAAGTAGAAAAGTTAATTTGCATATTTTTAGTATAATTTGCAGTTCATATATATTATATATGTAATTTCAAATATAAACATTTTGATAAGTTTTCCATTACTTAGAAATTATATATTTGTTATAAATGATGAAACAATATAATAAAATTACTATAAAAATTTTTTTATTAATATTTTTTTAAACAAATATTATTTGCGAAAAAATAAACAATAAGCAAATCATATGATTAAAGGTTAGGAGACCAGTTTGCTTATTTTTTTAATTATTCAGTATAAAGTGTTAATTTTGTATACTAATCTTAATCATCTTATAAAATACCTTTGCATACAGGCGGTATAACTATTAATAAAATCTTAAAAAATCATTTTACCTTACATATATATTTTGGGTCTTTCTATTATAGTTGAAGTATCTGTTTTGGATCTTAGCAAACTTCACATATATGAATTCTGATATGAATATGTAAAGGGAAAATATGGTGATAAGATTCATCTTAACTATATCATAGACATAGATTCATTTATATATTATGTTAAAATTGAAGACATTTATAAAAATATATTCAAGAGATCTAATCTTTTTAATTTTAATAGAGATGCAACTATTGGCAAATTTAAAAATGAATTTTCAAGTAATGTAATTATAGAATCATATCACATCTAAGTTAAATTTACTATTATATAGTCAGACTTTCATATAGTCACCTAATCAGTTCCTTTAAAATTAGTGATTGTATAGAAGTATGCTTATTTAAAGATATTAAAATTAAAAATTTCTTAATTTCAGCTGAAATTAGTAAATTATAATTCAGATATTTTCATTTTTGGTAATAACTGTTCAATAAAAAATTTTGCCAATTTTTACATGTATAATATTTATTTTTAAAAAGAAAATTTTAATCATGTGATAAGATAATTCTAACTAAAATTATTTTATGATTAAAATTATTAGTTGTGTAATATAAATAAGTATTACAAAATACCTCATGGTATAATACCCCTCACTTATAACATCAGGAATTTATTTAGTACGAAGTATTTCGTAAATCTAC
>QKYT01000066.1:1750-18362 GCA_003550305.1 Glomus cerebriforme
AGTTAGTAAGTAAAATCATATGATAAGTTTCTAAAATTAAATCTCTTTTAAAATTTAAAATATATTTAATCAGTTGCAAATTCTATTATTAGAAAAAAGATTCACACAAATCATTTGCTTTTTTACATCTTTAATTCATAACTTTTTTAAATTTTTTACTAATAAAAAAATGATTAATTTTGCTGTGCCAGATGATCCTGAAGAAATTAATAGAAATTTTTTCAACGAACAAATTTCTGTTTTTTTTAATGCAAAATTTTACTTTAAATTATATATTTTGCAAAAAAAAAAAAAAATTAAAATTATATTCATAGTTGTTCAAAATCATGAATTTTTATTTAATTTTTTCATTAAGAGAAATGATCTTCTGTCAGCTGATCTTTAAGGGTATTATAAACAATAATTAGTTCAATTTAAAGAACCAATAAAAAAAATTTTTATGTAACAAAATAATTTACGCCAACATGAGTATGTTTCAAGATTGTAAACTATATTTAGTCATATTTTTTTTAATTGTTGATTTTACTGATAAGTAAATTCCTAAAAAAGGATCAATTGTCATATGCACATTATATAATATTTTTTACGAAAATATTATAAAATATCATCGGATAATAGAAAGCGCATAGAACGTCATATTAAATTCAAAAAATCAATTCAACGTCCTTCCAAAATGTAAAGAAACAAACGAGTTATTTCAAAGTAGATATATGCACGTGATTTGTAAATTTTGGCCAAAATTATAGCATTAAGAAATTAACAATTGTTATGACAAATAGGATTTCACATAATCAGTCCATATATAGTAAAAATGAAAACCAGAGATGTGACATGGGATGATAATGTCTCACGTGACTCTACTTTAATAATGTTCCTTATGAATTTGAAAATCTTCTGTTAATATTTGGCTATATTTATCTAACCTGACAGTGCTGGCAATGTAAAGAAGTAAAAAAAAATTGATTGCCTTTTCCAAAATTATGTCAAAAATGTTCTCAAAAAGAAAAAGAAGGGAGCAAAACCACAATTGGAGGACGTCTAAAGCAGAGTAGAATCACATGATCATATTGAATAAGAACGATTTTTTTGATAGGTAAAATCCTATTTATTACCCTCCTGGAGGGGATTCAGTTACATTTTTTAGTAATTTTATGTAGATAGTATAGTTTTTCTTCTCTGTCTCTGTTACTTCAAGAATCTGTAATGATACTACACTATCCTTAAAATTAAAATAAAAACCTATTTATTACCTGTTATTTGTCACATGCATAATTTCTTAATGCTATAATTTCAGCCAAAAATTTTATGAAAATCACGTTGTTACATCTAATCGTATTCTTGATTCCTTTTTCTTAAATTTAAGTTCAAAATGAAAAATTAATTAAGTTTATAACGATAGAGGTAACAATAATTTATGTTTATTAAGTACAGTTCACTCTTTAATTGGTAGATGGTATAGGATTTTTAGGTAAAAGATATTTTATTATTTTATTGAAGTTACAAGAACTGAGGAGAACTTAATAAAATTCTCAGGATATTTATACAAAAATAAAATATAATAAAAAGATATTAANTATATTAAATATAATAAAGATAATAAATATATTAAATATAATAAATATAATAAAGAAAATAAATATAATAAATATCTTAACTATCCTAACTATCTTAAATATNACTAAGATCATTAATATCACTACTATCTTTAAGATCACCATGATCATGGAAATCACGATCATAGAGTAGCACAGTACGGCACAGTAAATTGGCACAGTAATATTTCATACTAACAACTTTCTCCTCCTATAACTGAACTCCTGCGATGGTCATAGCTTCTTCAAGTAAAGCCTGGTATTGTTTAGTTCCTATTCTTGAGATCATGGTTAAAGTTGTATTTCTTGATCGATTAATTTGTTCTGTTCTCAAGAATTCAAATATGTAGTAAGTACGAATTACTACTTTTTGGTAATATAGTAATATTAATTTCATACAAAGGGCTCTTTCTGTTAAAATAGAAATCTTAGTTTCTATAACTTTTCCAATATACTAAGCATTTAGAAGGGTTTCTACACAGTTTCTTCTACTGACAGCTCTTCGTAATTGTCTAAGAAGAGAGTTAATTTGTTGACTAGGAGGGTTTTCTTTATTTTGCAAAGTGATATTAAGATTTGTGACAACATTGTCTCTCTGGAAGTCTTTAAGTATACGGTTATAGTTGTTCATTCTGAATCAAGAAATTACAACTAGGGGTTGCCAGTTACTCCTATCTTTATATATTTTCAGAAAACTTTTGTTCACAGGAGTTTTTAGGACTTTTCCCGATAATTCCCTTAGTTTATAAGTGCCATTTCCAATTACATTATGGATGTAATATGGTCCTTTCCATTTGGGGCTTAATTTTTCAGACCATTGCTTATTTAGAGTAGTATGATAATATAAGACTTGATCACCAATCTTAAATCTGATTTTCTTTTTTAATTTCTTATCATGGAAATCCTTTTGCTTTTGTTGCTCAGATTTGATCTGCTGTTGCATATCATTTCTAACATCCGATAGGTGCGTCACTTGATGATCTATATGCTCGATTAGATTAGATTCTGCCTCTATTTCTGTACTATCAGTAAACAATTTTACTTCTCTCCCATATACAAGAAAAAATGGAGATATTTTTGTGGTTGAATGCACACTAATACGATAAGCAAAGAGAACAGGGGCTATAAACTTGTCCCAGTCATTTAAATGATTGGTAGCTATCCATGACAGAGCTTCTATTAGGGTTCTATTAAATCTTTCGACAAGTCCATTGGTCTGCGGATGATAAGAGGTTGACATTAAATGTGTAATTTCAAATTTCTTTAATAATCCTTTTAAGAGCTGATTATTAAAATGCATTTCTCGATCAGTTAGGATTTTCTAGGGCAACCATGATGACAAATAATACTTTCATATACAAAAGTTACAGTTTCTTGTGCAGTAGCTTCTTTTATGGGTTTTGCTTCTGGCCATTTGATCATATAATCCATTGCAATGATAATATATTTGTTTTCTTGAGATGTTACATTTAAAGGTCTGATGTAATCGATTCTAATTTGATAGAAAGGTGCTCCAACTGGAATTGGATGTAAAGATTCCTGTCGCTTTGATTTTCCTCTTCTTTGGCATGTGTCATATGACTCTACATAAGTACTTATATCTTGGAACATTTGAGGCCAAAAGAATCGCTTCTTCATCTTATCCATCATTCTATCTCTGGAGGCGTGTGCAGCTGTGGGGTTATTATGGAACATATATAGTACTGGGTCCATTTCATATTTTTGAACTACTTTAACTAAATTGTTCTGATTATTTCGATCTTTCTTAAATAATAAATTGTTTTTGACTAAATAATATTTTGATTGGTTGATTAATTGCTTTTTCTGTACTTCACTAAAATCTAAGGGAAATGTATTATTACTAATATAATTGGTTAAATTAAGATAACGTTGGGTATTCATGTTTATTGGCCATTCATCACAATGTGAACGCTTTAGCTTTCACCATAAAAGAAATAACTATAAAAAATATAATATATATAAAAAAAATATAACTAAATAAAAATGTTTAACTAAAAAGAAATTAATCTAACTCAGCGACAATAGGTTTTAGTGAAGAGGTATAAATAGGTAAATTATTATAGAGGTATTTTAACAGTCTCAAATATACTACGGCATTTTCTTGTTGTACTAAAATAGGTTCTTTCCACCAGGGTACATTGACTAAAAACCTTGGATCCATGTCAGGATGAAGATGTCCTGGGGCAAAGCTCCAAATACAATGGTGATAAAGAGTATCATAAACTAGATTTTTCTTACATAGTTTACAGTAGGTGTGGATATGATGATTCTCAGTATCACAGTCCCAAGTACACTTGCTTCCTCCTCTAGTTATTAGTTGGCCTGCAATAACTTGCTTGATTTGAATAGCAGTACAGAATTTGCTCAATGTCTTCCCTAGTAAAATTTCCTGTAGGGATTTTCATGTCGTATATCCCTATGCCTTCACTTCGCTCTGAATTGGAGGTAGTGCCATCATTGAAATGATATTTCCATTCAATCTTGCTTTCGTTTTCTTCAATCCATTTTGGATCCCATCCGTTATTGTGATCTTGTTGATACTCTTCAGTGTTGATAGATGAAACTTCTGATTCACTGGTGCAGATTATATGTCCGCAGCATGGGTAAGGCTCAGGGATGATTAAGGGCATGGATCTCTCACTTTTATCTTCTGAGAATTCACTTTCACTGTCATAAGGAATCTTTTGATAAGGAGTTAGTCTTCTTTGCTTATTGCTTCTAACTAAAGCCATTGATGAAGATTCAGCTTCAGGTTCTTCATCTTCTTCTGTATCAGCATCATATGTAATGACTAAGAAACACTCATTTTCCTCTTCTATATGATCATTGTACATTCTAGATAATGCATCCGCATTAGCATTATATTTTCCTGGACGATGTTCAATGGTAAAATTGTACTGTTGGAGTTTCATAATCCAACGTGCTCTATGTCCTTTAGGCATTTTTGAAGTCTTTAACCACTTAAGCAATAAGTGGTCTGTGACAATTGAGAAAGGTCGACTTAAATATGGTGGAAATGCTTGACTGCCTTACAATAGCGAGGTATTCCAAATCGGTAATTGGGTAGTTTTTTTCAGCTTTATTGGTAGTTCTACTAGCATAAGCAACTACACACTCTTGTCCATCAACTTTTTGAGATAAAACAGCTTCAAGTCCAAACTTGCAAGCATTGGTGTATAAGGTAAAAGGTTATTCAAAGTCAGAATATTGTAGAATAGGTACTTTGATGAGCCTTTTCTTGAGTCTGTCGAAGGCAACTTGTTGTTTTTCTGTCTATTGAAAGGGTATTTTCTTTTTAAGTAATATGGTCAATGGTTTAGCATGGCGGACAAAATCTTTAATGAATTTTCGGTAATAACCAAAAAGTCCAAGTGCAGCTTTAAGTTGGGTTAAGTTCTTTGGGATAGTGAAACTTCTAACTTTTTCAATCTTTTCAGGATTTGGGTGAATACCTTCTTGTCCTACTATATGTCCTAAGAAGGAGAGTGATGGGTAACAGAAATGGTATTTCTTTAACTTAATACTAAGTTAAGCTTCGCGCAAGGTTTGAAACACTTGTTTGATATGATCAAGGTGTAATTCGAGGGATCCTTTTGAGTAGATGATGATATCATCTAAATAAACTGCTACAAATAAGCCAAGATAATCTTTTAGGATCAATTCATAAGTCGTTAGAATGTCCCCAGAGCATTATTGAAACCAAAAGGCATGACTAAAAATTTGTAAAAACCTGATGGTATGATAAAAGCTGTCTTCTCAATGTCTTCAGAATGCATGGATACTTGCCAATATTCACTGGCTAAATCTAAGGTTGTAAACCATTGAGATCCACCTAGAGAGTCTAACAAGTTATCAATTCTTGGTAGAGGGTAGGCATCAATTTTAGTGAGAGTATTTAATTTACGGTAATCAATGCATAATCGCTTATTTCCTCAATTCTTCCCTACTATGACCACTGGGAAGGCCTAGGGACTGTGTGAATGTCTGATAATTCCATTCGCTTCCATTTTCTTGATCTCTTCTTTTAGAAACTGGGTATTCTCTGGGTTAGTACAGTAGGGCTTTTGCACTACAAGTAATGCATCTCCTGTATGGATTCTATGTTTAACTATAGTTGTCCTTCCGATTTCTGTTTGTCCTTTGGCAAGATATCAGCGTACTCTTCTAAAAGATACTGAAACGCTTATTGTTGATGGTAATCGAGAGGTCCCACATGTTGGTCTTTAAGAACTTGTTCCTTTTTACTTAAATCTTTAGCGCTTTCCATTAAGAAGACTGCAGGATTATTATCTTGGACTTCTTCATCTTCAGGTTCTTCTTCAGAGTTATATGAAGAATAAACGTCACTCTAGGGGTTGTAGGTCATCTCATCCTCAGGGATTTCTTCTTCATCTGTCATATCTGAATAATAAACATAATACTCATCTAAGAGTTCATCTTCATAATAATCATCTTCAGAGTCATAATCTAACTCTTGGATGGTGACTTTGGCTGTTTTGGTGAATGTAATACAAATTCTTATGGTAATATTATGCTTACGAATGGTTAAAGTAGATTGTTCCTAACTCATGGTGGCGTTAGCCAGTTATTGCCTAGAATAAGGACTTTGTCCTTTGAGTCTAAAACTTGAAAAGACGTAAGGATTTCTATCTTGCCTATGATAATAGGGATGTTATCTACTATTCCTAAAGATCTGGTTCTTGCTCCATTTCGGTAACTACAATTATTTTAGAGGGCCTATCTATTTCATAGCCCAATTTATTAAGAAGGGCTTTGGTCATGATATTGTGGTTGCTCCACTATCTATGATAGCAGTTTGTGCTTTTTGGCTGATTCTAAGGGTATATTTGGCGGTGGTGGTTAGTTCTTCGTCACTGTTCGCTAAATTTGCTTTTTGAGTTCCATCTTGTTGGGCTTTTTCACATAATCTTCTCACTGCTCTAGATAATTCAGATTGGTAAGTGGAAATGACATGTATGGCTTGTCCTACAGAAAGTCCACATGGTAAGTTCTGTAAGTAGGTAGCTATATTGAACTCAGTTAATTGTTCAATAAGTGCTGGTAACAGTCTTCTTCTAGAAGTTTTGGTAGTCTTTGTTGGAGAAGTATTAATAGTAGTTACTGGTGGTTGAACTTTGACATCTTTCATGTCTTCAGTATTAGCAGATATGTTAAAACAAGGAGTTTTCCTTAAATTTTCCTCTCTTCTAGATTCACTTCTTTGCGTTCTCCTATTCTTGGAGACTGGGCTTTGAGGGTAAGGTCCTGAGCAAGTATTTAAGTAAACCTCATACTCTTCTCCATCATCTTCTTCATATTCTTCTTCATATTCTTCATCATACTCAAAATCATCCAAATAATTTACGTCCCTAGTTTTATATTAAGGAGTTCTAGGTACGTTAGTGGTTCTGGATTGTCTGTTATACCTTTGATCTGGATAGAGACAATCTCTAGTCATATGTCCAGGTTGGTTACAATTGTAACACTTAAAGTTAGAGTTAGCTGGTCTCAGTACATTAAAGTTATTGTTCCTAGGTCTTCCTTGATTCATTGGTGGATGACTTCTCCTTTTTTGAGGTTGAGCTAATAAAGCGGTTGTGAGATTGGCATAGTTGATAGTAAGTTGTTCTAACTTTTTAGTTAGTTCATTAACTTCAGTCTCAGAGATTTTTGGTCTAGAACTTGAAGTGGTAGTGGTTCCTTGTGACTTAGTAGTTCCGGTCGCATAGTTAAATCCAATTTCTACTAATCTTGCAGCATCTATAGCAGCATCGAGATCAGCAGGATTGCGAGCATATACAAGAGGAGTATAGGCGGGATTTAGTCCCATTAGAAACATTCTCTTTTTTTGGGCAGCATCTTGTAAGTTTATATGATCAGTGAGCTTCTTGAACTTATTAGCATATGAATCAACTGACTCATCATTCTTTTGTTGTAAGGAAGTTAACTCTTAGTACCATTAGTTCTTTCTGGTTTCACTTACAAAATATCCATTGAAGAGGTCAGTAAAGTTAGCTTCTCTATTAATTCTAGCATTGAAATTATCACCCATTTCTATAGTAGCACCTTCAAACCAATCAGCTGCGGCATTTTTCATTAAGACTCCTGCTACAGCTTTCTTCCTAGCTTTTGTATTCCATCTATTAGTTATAGCGGATCTGTTGAAAGTTTTAAGCCATTCCATTGGGTCTTCTCCTTCTGCTCCACTAAAAGTATTGACTTTAGCTGTTGTTCGTTCTGCATTTTGGTGAGCATTAGCAATTGCTTCTAATCTAACTCTGTTCACTCCAAAAATTCAGTCGTAAAGTGCTCCTAATTCAACAGCAGTAGTGGCCATATTTATGTTAGGTGGTGTGTTTGGTGGTGTAGGTGTAGGGGTACGTGAAAGATTCAGTAAGGTTTATACGAGTATAGGTGGTATTTGGTGGTGTTGGTACTTCATTAGTTAATTCTGTTGAGTCTGTTGAATTTTCTGAAGATACTGGCGATGGTACACTTATTTGTCTTAAGAGATATCGATCGTGTTATACAGATACAAGAATTTGGTCTAATAATTCTTGATATGCTTCGTCAAAAATATATATGTTAACAGTTGTTCAAAACAATTGGTTCTAACAGCTATTCCTAATGTATAATTAAAAAAACTTCAGATGAAAAAGGTCTCTTTAGATATCGGATACTGGTAAGTAAGCATATAAGTACTGAAGGTAGCTGATCACTTTGTTGTCCAGATAATGTAGTTGAAACTAAATAATTAAATAAATTAAAAGCTGTAATGGTATAGGCTGTGTAAGTCTCTGCATTAAAAGTATGATTAATCCAAATCCAAAAATTTCCAAAAGCAGTATTAATAGATCATAATAGTGGTACTGGATAACAAATATAACAAGAATGGTCTTTATTTAGCGAGGAATTTGAGTAATGTCTTAACGTATGTATCGCTGTGTTTATCTCGATCTCTTCAAAGTTCATGCACTTCTCGAGGCATTTCTAATCTCTTGGTCTCTTAATTCTTTCTTTACTATACTATCAATTAAAGAAGTAACCTGGCAGGAATCACTACTTGTTACGTCTAATCGTATTCTTAATTCCTTTTTCTTAAATTTAAGTTCGAAATGAAAATTAATTAAGTTTATAATGATAGAGGTAACAATAATTTATGTTTATTAAGTACAGTTCGCTCTTTAATTGGTAAACAGTATAGGATTTTTAGGTAAAAGATATTTTATTATTTTATTGAAGTTACAAGAACTGAGGAGAACTTAATAAAATTCTCAGGATATTTATACAAAAATAAAATATAATAAAAAGATATTAANTATATTAAATATAATAAAGATAATAAATATATTAAATATAATAAATATAATAAAGAAAATAAATATAATAAATATCTTAACTATCCTAACTATCTTAAATATCACTAAGATCATTAATATCACTACTATCTTTAAAATCACCGTGATCATGAAAATCATGATCATAGAGTGGTACAGTACGGTGCAGTAAATTGGCACAGTAATGTTTCATACTAACAATGTGATTCTGCTCTATACCCACAATTGGTAATTTCTACAACTCAAAATTGCAATATTGGAAACAAAAAAAAACTCTTTCTCACTTTTCACATTTTATTAGAAATATGCAGTAAATTTTTACAAATTTTTATCACTTAATAAAATTGTTTAAAATGGAAGTAACAGTATCCACCTATACAAATAAACTTTTCAATGAATATATTCATCATCTAAAGTGCAAAAATATAAATGACAAACCTTTACCTGAGTTTACTAAAGTCATAGAAGCCTTACACCTTTAGAAAGATGTGAAGAATACAAATGGCACTGTAAGCAATATTGGTCAGTAAGGTTGCCTGCCTAAACCTCTTCAAAATTCTACGATTAGTTTTGTCAAAATTTTACTATAGATTTATTATAGTTTTGGCAGAATTTTAGCAGTTTTGGCAATTATAATAGGTTTTAGCAGTTTCGCTTTTCTCCAGAGTTTCGCCAGTTTTTTAATATAACTTTAATATAGTTTTGGCAGAATTTCACTTTTTGGCAAAACATCATCTTGCCTAAACCCCTAAGTTTTGGCAAGCAATCTTATTGGTCAGTTTGTTAAAGGAGTTTCTGAACACATACACATAGCACCCGCTCTATTATTCCTTATCAGAGAAATATTAAGTAAATTCTATGAAAATATTTTAGATGCTAACCTAAAAAGTTTAGATGAGGCCCTAGAGGAGATAACTAGGTATGAAATTACCATCGATGAACTCAAAATGAAACTTGCTGTGATAGGTTCCATACAGCCTCAGATAATTGGACTATAGCCAACAATACCATCTTTAAAGAAAAAAGCACATGATTTAGAATAGCAACTTCCAGTGGATTGACATCAACAGAAAATACCAATGGCAATACATTGAGTATGCCAATCATAATACAAGAGGATTTACATAAATCATCATTATAAGAGATACTGCTTCAGGATAACGATCACATGGAAATAGTAAAAGACATTTTCAAATCTGTCTCTTCACCATCTGAAAATTCTTTACAGAAATAAATAAAGTTCACAAAGAAAACAGACAAATCTGCACTCCTCCAAAGTCCCCTAAAAAGGCTAAGAAGGAGTATCAGCTTTATATCATCATAGGATTCACAATACTGCCTAAATTACAACCCAATGTACGTGATGTAATGTTATACGACATTCTGGGTAAATGGGATGCCAAAAAAATAACAGAGGTAATAAACAAACACCTAGGTTTTCTTGTGAAAGCCACCCTATCAAAACAAGATAAATACACCTGTGTACAGGCCATAATAGTACTGCGAACTTCAGTATTCAACGTATTTGAAGAAGGTCAATGGTAAATCCTATTAGGCAACACTTTGGTCAAATGGTTTTTGGTAGACTGGTCTTTGGAACAATGCAAATAAAGAACGGTTTTTCAAGCTGTATTAACTGACTTTGGCAAAGGCTTTGAAGAACAACTCATATTCCAGGATAAGGAATTTATGGGGCATCATCATCTTGCCACTATCAAACTGGTGAAAAATTCCAAAGGTAACCAGAAATTAATAGGGTTCTTCTAAACCTCAGATAATCTTAATCAAGCCTGCCAAGTCAAATTTAAGATTCACAAACTTGTCATAAAATGGAAGATAAATAACAGGAAAAAAAGTCTGATTCCAAGTTTCTATTGGTAAAAGTTTTCTCTTTGAAGAAAAATCAAGATTCTAAGAAGTCCTCCTCCTCTTCCTCCAAAGCGAACAAACGTAATGATAATTGTACCAACAACAATCTCTGGTTTAGAAAGTTAGTAAACCAATTGGAGCAAGTGCGTGCTTTGGTATGAATTCTTTTTCTGGACTATGATCGTTGCTTTAGGCACAGAAACTATGCTTCAGAAAAAGGGCAAAATTCACAAAATTACGAAAGGAAACAGTCGAGAACCTAGTAGCAAGTTTAGGGGGGCTCACAACTCTTCTTAAATCTGGCTTCAGCTTGTCCTTCTACTTGGTTCACCTTTACTAATTACTGCAAGTATTTCTCCCAGACTAGGTGTGATAAATAGTCTGTATAGTAAGGCTCTGACTCAGTTGGTATTTTGCGTGGTTTGTCTTTCTGAAAACATCAGAACAGTTGATTATGAGGAGTTATGCTGGTTTTTAGTTTATTTTTCTTATTTTGTTTCTTTATTTTTTTTTCTTTTTTACCCCCATCCTTGCCATTTTTAGTAGCTGATGCTACTTCAGTTCTTTTGACAGTCAGCAGTCAGGTGATAATATCTATATGGGTAGAATTAGAACTAGACATAGTATTAGAGTAGTTATTTCATGTTTTTTCATGTAATTTTTTTACCTTATACTTTGTTGTACTACAATTAATAAAAAAAAAAATTGCAATATTAATAAAGGTGATATATTATTTACTTCAAATATAAAGGGTGCATTAAGAACCTTTTTCTTGCAAATAATTAATTGTTTATCAAAGTTTATCAATTACAAATATATCCGTTAAGAATAATAAAGAAATTCTGTATAGAAAAAGCATTGGCGTTTAAACTTTGTATGGTTAGTATTATCTAATATTGATTATATGAGTCGCAGGATAAATGATTCATAATAATCATTAAAATCATTGCATAAATATTGTATATTGTTTGAACAAAAAAAATTTGAAAATATTCCAAATATTTGGTCTAAATTATTTCAGGAAGGTCATTATACAATGTTATAATTCTATTTTTGAACTTTGGTCATCAAGTTTTTTTTTATTACTTATGCAACACATAATATTCGGTTATATTGTAATTATATTTATTTTGCTACAAAAATAGCCATAACCCTTTCATACTTATTATTTGCATGACATACTTGAGCCGATTATAATAAATGTTAAATTGAGAAGCGAACAAAGAAAAAAGAAAATAACTTTATTAATGGTTAAGTATACAATTACAGATGTAAAAAGAATTCAAACCCGATTGTGCAACTTGTCGTCGGTAATTACTGATTAACTTAAATAATAAATGATTACATTTTCTTGATTGCTGAACAGGGCTTATATTTCTGGGTTCTTATGGTTCTGACCTTTTGATTATAGAGGGAGACAACTGTATTAACTAATAATATTGCGTAATAATTTTTGTGGTTTTTCGTTAACTTTTATTTATAATATATTACTTTTTTTAGCTATTTAATGACATTATTATAAATTCAACGCCAAATATAATGAGCATTGAAAATTCGCAGTTGTAGTAAAAGTGTAGGACTATTGGGTATCCGCCAATTTCACTTTGCCAAAACGAATCTGTATTACAAAAGACATTTTATCAAAATGTTGTATTATCAAAAATCACTTGATCGAAATGTCATTTGGCTGAAGTCCATTTCACTGAAGGGACATTTTGCCAAAATTATTTATTTTTTTAAATTTTTTTTTATTTAGCATTTTTTTTTTGACTTATTATCATAATTTATTTTTTCATTTATAAATATTTTTATTCATCCATTCCATTCTATAGATGGCATTTCGATCAAGTGATTTTTAATAATATGACATTTTGATAAAATGTCTTTGCAAAGTAGACTTCAGTGAAATGTACCATAACCAGACCATTGTGTACAGAACTGGCTATTCTTACTGCCAAAATTGGAAAAGATTAAAAAGAAAAAATATTGAGAAAAATAATTTTGGATCCGACACTAAAATAGATCGAATACTAATAATAAATAATGATTTTTTTTATATAAACCATTGAAAATTTCTCTCATCTACTAGAAAAAAAATGTGATACAAAATAAGGACATGCGGGATGCCTCCGAATGTTCAAAAAATTGGTTTTGACAATAATACCAAACGAGTTAAGAGAAAGCCCCAAAGCTTTGTCCTGATTGCAAGGAGACAAGCGATTCTGTTAAATTACTTGCTAATAAAGTAAATAGAATTGAAGAAATTATTAACAATTTTTACAAAAATTCTTCAAAAAGATCCTATTTTGGGCTGGCTCCAATGGAGGTTGATAATACTTTTGAGTACGCTCTCTATTGTTCTAATGACTGGGATCCTATGGACTTAGATTGAATAATGTTCCCTGTGAATTAATCTCTGAAATAATAAATACTTATATCCTACCGCTTCTAATAAGAATGATTGTTGAAAATTTCAATTATCAATCTATTATTATTTTCGATTTTTCGATGGATTATTGCAAACACAATTCATATTATAAGATTTTTATAAGATTCATAATTATGATGAAGATTTTTATTATATATTTTATAGTATAACTAGCATAACCCGTCATGCTGCGCCGGGATCAATGAGCTTAAAGTAATATAGTAAATCATGTACAGTACATAAAAATGTTCCAGAAATAAGCTGTGACATAAAAAAAAACATCCTGATTTATATTCAGGAAAATTAGATCCTATATGTTATCAATAGATGGTTTAAAATTTTTATTTGTTTAATTTATGGCTAATATTGATATTAATGCCAAGCAAAATAAATATATATACTGTATATATCGGCTATATTAAAATGATGTTATTAAACACTTTGAAAAACTTCACTATAAAGGTCTGAACTAATAGATTTTATTTCAATTATAAAAAAAAAAAATCAATATAATTAACAATCACGCCACTTATCAGATCGCCGCAGTATGCCACCTGAAATATGGAATAGATCAGGCGTGGAGGCGCAGATGAATCACGCGTTGCACAATTCAAAATTATTTATATGTACAGGTAAAAAAAAAAAATCACAAATCCCATTGGTGATCTATTGTTACAAAAAAAATTTACTACTAATTAGTAATTTAGTATTAAGATCTTAACTTTTAAGTATAGATCAGGCACAGATCCGCACAATTTAAAAATTATTTATACATGCTAATCTAAACGTTACGATTTTCCATGAATTTTTTTTAGTTAGATAGATTTACAGTATCATAACTGAATATGATTTTACAAATTTATGATCAATTCTTACAATTACGATTTTTTATATACAGTATATACTGTAATAACCTTTTTAACAATAAATAAAATTTTACATAAAAAACATTAGTAAAACTGCAAAACATTAAAATTGATCGACATGGTCAACAATGTAACTTTACATAAATTTGAAATAAATTTAAAATTTTGGAAATGTTTACAATTACGCAGATATTATTGCATGCAGAATCGATTTAGAATGTCTAAAATTCAAATATTCAAATTGAAATTTTGAAATTTGAAAAATTGATTTTGAAGATTCGATTTTCGATTGAATTGATTCCAATCTATCTCTAATTGTACTGTTGACGTGTTGACATGTTCCCCCAATTCAACAATGAAGCCAATATAAAATTTAAAAAGTTATTATAAAAAAAGAATCGTTTAATCTTTTTTTAATATTTCAAAATTAATTAAAAAATCATTTATTTATAGACTTGAAATAACTTGTGATACAAAATAAGAAGGATATATGAATTATTTATATTAATATTGATTTTTTATTATTATATAATTCATTTGGTATTATGAAATTTTAATGAAATTCTATTGTTACCCAAACTCTTTCATGACCCAAATCAAACTTGGGAAAATCTTATATCCGAAACTTGCCAAGCTAACCCAGTCATAGATGATAGTTTGAGACGTTAAACATTTACAATTTACTATTGGTTTCCAAGTTTGATTTGGGACATGGTTACATTTGGGTTACAACAAACGTAATTGATTTTTGACATCTTACAATTTGAAACATATAAACATATTTAAAATTTACAAAATAGTATTTCACACTTTTTTCATATTTAAGTAACAAAAAAATTTCTTTGTTAATGATTGTTACTAAAAAGCTGCCGATTTAAAAATGATACAATTGATACGTAAAAAGAATAAACGACAATATTATAACGCAAACTTGTAAGATTAAATTGTACTCTCAATGAATTATTAGTTTTATGATTAATGCAAATATTCGACCTATTTGTCACAACTATGCATAATATAAATAAATGATTAATGCAGTGAACTTCACGTGCATTAATCAACAATGATAATTCATAATCTGTATTTTTCTGTTAAAAAAAGAAAAAAATCCACTTTATTAAAGTTTTTACGGTAAATATAGCAAAATTATAATTTTTATGAACAAATAAATTTAATGAATAATACAATTAAATTTTACTAAAAACAAAAAAAATTCTGGTTTGCAGCTAATAATATTAATTTTCATCGATAAATAAATCGCTGAAAATGATTCATAAAAAAATTTATAATAGAAATATGAGGTCCTTATACAACTTAAAAAATAAAAATTTAACTTCATTAGTTTAATAAGTATTGGTTTGGATATTGCGTTAAATGAAATTTGATATTTCTTTTTTGTTGAAACTAAATAATAACTTTTCTTGTTCCGTATTATTCTGACCAGTTTCATTACCATAAATATTTTATTTATAATTAAACAAGGAGAAACTATTTCTTATTTCACATGTAATCTGATAAAATCAATTATCATATTGTTGTTTGTGTTCATATTCATTAAATTGAATATTAGATTTTTTATTTAATAAATATGAAACATTGTTGTAAGAGTTTTCTTTGCAATTAATATGATAATCCCTATGAAAAATTTTTCAGAAAAATGATCACATTTCTAAATTTTTTCGGAATAAAAACCAGAAAAGAATCATTTATTGGAGTTGTTTTTAGAATTATTTATTCTCATTTAGTTTCGTCGATTATTTAGAGATTTTAAGTTTGCTCCTGCGTACTGTACTTTTAAGGGTTGACTATAACTGTGTCGTTATTAGCCTTTATTTACGTGAGATATACAGATAAAAATGTTAACATTACTATCTAAGTTTCCATTATTTGAACAAATAAAATACGGGACTTTATAACAACTATGGTAAAAACTAAAAACTTTATTATTCATCCTTTTAGTATAAATAACGTTTACCCTTGTGGAAAAAAAGAAATAATACTATTGTACGGTACATATTTTTATGAACAGAGAATGTCTAATAATTTTTGAGTAGAAAATGAGGATTGCGAACCCACTGCTAGGCGATGTAATAGGCGAGACAATATTTAAATATTGTATTATTATCTATTATATACATTACAATTTTTTCTTAATGCAGTAAATAAAAAGGGAGAATAAAAGGGTATTAGTTCGATTTGAATGGGTCATAACACTCAATGTCTGTCAATGAGATTTGCTAATAAAATTGATTTATATTGTTCTAAATGGAAGGCTAGTTCTAATTGATCTTATCTTTATTTTGTCATGTTCCGATAACGGAATTTTTATGAATCATGTTGGTCGTATTGTTTAACATGATTTACAACTAGTGTTGATAATTTAAAAGAAAGTTTTCACCTTTGGCTGGTTATTGTTTGTTTTCGATTGCTTCAATAATAAGATTTATTTATCATCCTTATCTCCGTATTTCAAAATAAAACCCTTATAAAGTTTCGGAA
>QKYT01000066.1:22457-33504 GCA_003550305.1 Glomus cerebriforme
TTCCTCATTTTCTACTCAAAAATTTATTAAACATTCTCTGTTCATACAGAACCGATAAATACTATATAAATACTTAATCTAATTTATAAAATTTTATCCTTGTTGTTTGGTAATACAAAAATAACTTAAGTAGAACAACTCGATTTCCTATTTTTTTTAAAATTTATTTTAATCCTTTTCCCGCAAGGATAAACTTTATTTCTACTACTAAGCGTGATGAATAATAACGATAAGGTAGTTGTTATAAGTCCCGTGTCCAAAAACATGGAAACTTAGATAGTAATGTTTGAATGAAATACGATGTTATCAGATAAGAACATCATATCACAAATGATATCGACACATTTAGTTATAATAAACCCTTAAAAGTACAGTATGCAGGAGCAAACTTAAAAAATCTCTAGATAATCAATAAAAACTAAATGAAAATGAAAAGATTACTGTAGTCAATCACGAAAATAAAAAAAGTCTTATTTTCTTGGTACAAAATAGAACGTACTCCAGATTTAGCAAGTTATGTTACAAATAGTAAAAATTTAATTTATTATAAATACATCGTTAAAAAGACCAGAGTTTTAACTTAAAAAAAAAAAAAAATAATAATAAAAAAAAATAATTAATAAAAAAATTATCCTATTTAAAGTAACTCTAAATATGGACCCAACTCATTATCAACCATGTGTTACACTCACTTCTTACAATCCACAATTCAATAACATATCATATTCTGGAGAGTGTTCAAGCGAAGGTTTATATCACATGACTTCTGNTTCCCAGACATATCCNNCCGTTCCTTGCTCGGTTACANCTTTATTAACAAATACCTCTCTATATTTTCAAAATCAAAACCAATATGCTCACCCTACTGTTTTTTACTATCAACCGCAAAATGATTTTTATTATTATCATATTAATTGCAAAGAAATCTCTTACAACACCGTTACATATTTATTAAATAATAAAGAATNTAATGTTCAATTCAACGAATATGAACACATTTTCTATTTCCAACAACATGATAATCGATTTTATCAGATCACATGTGAAATAGTTTCTCCTCGTTCAATTACTTATTATTTAAATAAAAGTATTTATGATAATGAAATTGGTCAGAATAATACGGAACAAGAAAAGTTATTATTTAGTTTTCAACAAAAAATAAATATTGAATTTCATTTAACACAATATCTAAACCAATACTCGTTAAACTAAGGAAATTAAGAATTTATTTTTTTAAGTTAATTAAGTTATATAAGGACCTCATACAGTATTTCTATTATGAATTTTTTTATGAATCATTTCCAGCGATTTATTTATCGATTAAAATGAAGTATTTATTATATTATTTTGAATAAAAGCTGCAAACCAGAATTTTCTTGTTTTTAGTAAAATTAATTGTATTATTCATTAAAATTTGAGTAATAAATTTATAAATTTATCAGATCATAAAAATTATAAATTTTGCTATATCTACTATAAAATCTTCAATAAAGTCAGAGAATTTATTGTCTTTTTTATTAAAGTGGTTTAATCCACATCAGATGAAAAAAATAACAGATAATCGTCTCCAAGAATATGGCGTTTTACAAGTTTTGTGTAATACAAATAGAAGGTATGTGTCATTTAATAATTTTTGTATCACAATAGTTGTTTCAAATCTATAAGTAATTTTATATTGGCTGAATTAACAGAACGTGGTTTTAAATGTTATGATCATCCTGCGCAGCAAAATTTACTAATTTAAATCTGGGCATTTGACAAAAAAAAAACAAAAAAAAAAAAAAAATACTTTATATATTCTTCTCGACATCATCAAAAGTTATGAACCAAGAGCGGGCGGAGCGCCATACGTTCAAAAAATCAATCTAAATAAATAATAATAACAAAATTGAAAGGAGGCCTCTTAAGCCTTGTCCTGATTGTAAAGAAGTTTAAGTGAATATCCGTAATTTGATTATTTTCTTTAATTGTAGAAATGATCATCATGCTGATTATTAAATAATAATTGCCAGGTTTGTGGCGCAACTATCCGATGTGGCGCAACAAAAAATCATAAAAAGAAAATTTTTTATATTAACATAGCCTTTAAAAGTCACTAAATATACCTAATTTCGGCTGCTCTGCAAGTTCACTTAGAGTGTTAAAGCAATTTTAAATATCTTATTTGACAAATTTTATTTCGTCAAATCCATTTTTGGAAATGATCAGCAAAGACGGTAAAATCAACCATTTATATGTAAAGTCAAAAACGGCATTATAAACCTCCTTCCAAAGCATACTTAAACTTGTAGAGCAGCTAAAATTACATCTACAGTATAAATTTAAAATCTTTATGTCAGAGAGAAAAATTGTTATGTATTTTTTTGAAAAATTGCTGTGCCACAAGCAAGGCACACATTCTTGGGTGCATAAATGATAAATATCGCTAGAGCTCAGACGATAAATCTTACAGTATAAATATCAGTTATCTTTATAATTTTACAATAATATGTTATGATTGATAAAGTAAATTTTATTTAAATCGCGTTTCCAATAATAACCTGGTTAGTCATATATATAAAAAATTATATTAAATCTTATATAGTATCATAATGGAATTAATAACAGCTATATTATTTTGCCGAATATAATCACTTGACATTGGATACCTGCGCTGAAATTAAAACTTATGAAGTCACCAAATTTGAATTTATCTCATTGTGATTTAAAACCATCAAATTTAATCATTTTATTGAATAGATAAAAGACTAAAAAGAGATAAAAGATACATGAGGCTTGTTAAGATTAATTGTAAAAACTTTAGAACTCATTAATTATTTGCCATTAGATTATGTGAAATTGGGCAATTGGACAACATAATTAAAATTTTAACCTCTGTAGACTCCCAACTGTACAAATTTATAAATTTTTATAATAATTTTTTTAATGTTTGTTATATTCATCAGGAAGTTATTGATGTATAGGATCTACAAAGAAATCTATGTTGAACTACTGTAGAAATCTAAGCAGAACCAATATATTCCAAATACCCTGTACCAGAATATATGGAATATGTGAAAGTGAAGTTACCAATTTCTAAGTCATTACATGTGATTTAATTGATTAATTTTTTATTTTACTTATATTAATTTTTTCAAAGAATAAAAAAAAATATGAGAACCACAACAAATATTTCTTGAATCAAAAAAGAACTAATAAAGTTTTCATTCTATATATTTAATATTAATATTGATCTATTTTTGTACTGTTATACTGTGATATTAATAATTTCTTGAATTTTATAGTAAATCTGCTGATGAATTCTACATATTTCGCTAAAGAATTCTACATGAAATTTTATGATACATGGAAATCTATATAATTCTGTTGTAGCCCAAACTCTTCCATGTCCCAAATCAAACTTGGGAAAACCTTATATTCGAAACTTGACCATGTCCCAAACTAATCATATGTTTAAAAAAAAATTTAATATTAATGTTGTAGCCCAAACGTAACCATCTGAATTGGGATATCCCAAATCAAACTTGGGACAATTCTATTCCGAAATTTAATCATATCCCAAACCAAGCTAGTAAATTTTAAATGTTTAACGTCTTAAACTACCATCTAAGAATGGGTTAAAGTGAAAAAAAAATTCTTTCTTATTTTACAAATGAAATAATAACAATAGTGAAGTTTTAAATTCTGAAACAAACTGGATTTTTCAACAATTAAAATGTGTACAAATAATATGAGTTTATTAAAATGAAGTTAGAATTGCTATAACGACTAAGTATCTGGGATGAGCTATTTTTTGCAGATCACTCTGGGTCAAGAATCTTGCTACGTGATTATTTTTTTCGTAAAGCTGAATTTTTAATCATGATCGCTAAAATTTCATTTTATTGTATGAAATACAGTTTAATGAAAAAAAAATCACTGTTAAAAAAAATATCAACTTGATTGTTGCAAAGAAAAACCTAAAAGAAAAAGATCGATTGTAAATTGTCAAAAAATTCTAGAAGAAAATAAGGATTAATGACCACAAGCAAACTTAAAAGCAAGTCATCATGCGAGGTGCCCCTTATTTGTCTTTAGATTTAGAATTCCTCAGCCAGGTGTAACATTTTTCATATGGAATATATTGGTTTATAAATCACCTCAGTCATTATATATAAGCAAATTATTTTTCTTTGAACTAAAACAGATTTTTTGATAATTAAAATCTTGTCGCATTTTTTTTTTGTGAAAACATTTTCATTAAATTTTATTCGTACAGTACTATCATCAAGAACATCAACTAAATTAATAATATTCATTCTGGGCACTTATTCATGCACGAAATTACGGATAATTACGACTTATTAATTAATAATAACAGAAGATAAATCATGTGATTTACAAAATTAGAGAATGACCAAAATATTTATTCACAATTTTGGAAAGAAATGTCCCACGCATCAATGAAAATTAATTTTTGTCACATAATGATCTACAAAAAATAGTTACACACGAATTTGGTATTTGAAATAAAATTTAACTAATTTATTTGTTCATCTAAAATTTGTTATCTTTTGAAGAGATTGCATTTGCCATTTTCTTTTAAACATTTTTATATACGTTACATATTTAATTAAATGCAATACTTGGCGTTTGAAAGTTTCAACGGATTAAGTTACTTCCGATTTATTTTTGTTCAAAGATTTGACAACCTTTGTTGCGGCTGAAATTTTATTAATTTTAATTTTTATTTGGTTCAATCATATGATTTCTCTCTCATAAATTTGGTTTTAAGCGAAACAAGCTTTTATAATTAGCCGAACTTCAATTACGGAAATATACAAATAAGTATAATAAGTAAAAAGAAAAAATTGAAATAAACAAATAAACACTTAACAAGATTCTTTTACATTGTTTTGTATAAGAATATAAAGTTACGCCATTTGTTTAACATTGATTAAATAATATGATACTAGAGAAACCAGAAAACTACGACATTCATGTAACATCAAATGATTTATATAACAAAATCTGAAACTTCGAATTACGCCAAATTACGCATTGATTTTAATGCAACGTTGCAAATTATTGTGAGATAACAAACACATTCAACAGCAAAATGAAATTTCAACTTATGACCTAAAAATTACAAAAATGTGTAATTTTTCAAATATTACATAGAATTTTATATATAATTATTTATACAAATAATATTTGCGAAAATGTATCAGATATAATTCTATATGGTTTCAAAATCTAGGAGAAATACTAGTTTATTTTAATTAAGTATTTAAAATATAGTCTGTTTATTTAAAACGAATGCTTAAATTTTTGGTCTACGTTACATCGTTAATACTAATGTTTTAATTAATCTATTTTTGAATTGTGTTATGTATGTCTTAATAAAATTGAATCAAGCAATTAATTCATTTTAGATATTTTAAATAAATCGATAACCGATAAATTGAATGTTTAAAAAAATAATTTAAAAATAAAAATGTTCGTTAGAATCGAATTTTTTTGAAACAGGACTAGTTGAAAAGTTGTAAAGTAGTTTAAAGAGACTTTCGAAACATTATAGAGCGGAAAATCTTTTTATTGGAAAATGTCAAAAAAGTTTAAATACTTATCAAATAATTTACCTTTAATATATTTTTTTTTACGTAATAACTTACGAAATAACCATCAGAAACATTAATAATAATATAACATGACTCATCTTGTATTGTAATTTCAAATATAATGATTTTCATAAAATAAAATCAATCTTACTTTCACGGCCCATCAGGAATATTTTTTAGGTAATTGATAAAAAAACTATCTTTTGCCATAATAAAAATAACTAAATCCGCCTCCCAAATATATAGCAGATCAAAAATTTACTATGCACATTTTAGTTTTGGTTTATCCGTATAAAATTAAAACGATTTAATTTACATATAATGATCGATATAAGTAATATTGGTAACATTCAATCGCCGCATGACAAAACTATTTGGACTTTTGGAGGGTCTTGATTGAATCTATTGTGGTGATCGGCATTAGTAACATCTAATTCCTATTGGTCAACATGACAAAACTATTTGAATGGTTAAAGCTTTTATAACAAAGCGAACCGGGAAATTATTCACTGCATTAGTTTTACGAATTTATCCGTAAAAATTATTGCATTATATTTAGAGTCATTTTCTATTAGATATTTTGTGACTTTTATTGTAATCCCTACATTATTAGTTATAATTATATTGTCTTTTTTTATTCTTTTCTTCATCATATGATAAGTAATGTGTACAAATATTTGCTTTTCATAGTTTCAGCAAGCACTCTATCCCGTTTAATAAATAAAAAATGCATTTCCTGTAACGTTTTTTTTAAACACAACAAATCTCAAAAAATTAATTAAGATGCAGCAAAATGATTTAAGAGGTTAGGGTCTAGACCTGTGTATTCTTTTTATTCATGAAACTGTTGTATACTGTGCAATATATATATATTATTTTTTTTTATATAAGTTTAAAAAATTTCCTTTAACAAAAATTTTTTTTTTTAAAAAAAAAAAAAAAAATATATAATAATAATCTTTTCTTTAATCATAAAAACGAATTTTATCATCTTTCCAATGTCGTCAAAAAGAGAAGAATTAAGAAAACGCGATTCGCCATATCGATATGTTCAAAAATTTAATCTAAGCAACAATAACAAGAGAATAAAAAGAAGAAATCTTGTATGTCTTGATTGTAAAGAAACAAACGATTGCATTAGTCTATTTTCTAATAAAGTAAATAAAATTGAAGAAATAGTTAATGATTTTCATAAAAATATACCAAAAAAGAAGACTGAATTTTCTATCTTCAATGCAAAATTTACTTTAAATAATGTTCCTTGTGAATTAGAATACGATTTGTCAAAATTTACCTTAGAAAATTTACAAAAATTAGTAATTTTTACAACTCAAAATTGCAATAATAATAATATTAATAAAAATAATGCTTCTAACAAAAACGATAATTAAATACTTTCGAATAGGATTAGTTTCTCGATAAAAAAAATAACTTTGATTAAAATAATAAATTATTTATTTCTTTATTCGTTTCGTAAATTTAGTTAGATTAAAAGCGACCAATACTTTCACTTTTGATAATAATTAATTTTAAGAGTTTATATTTATAAGGTATTAGAAATTTTTTCTTTTCAACATAAAATCTTGCGAATTGGTTCAAATTACACTTCAAAAAATTTATAATAATTATTGATTACTTATGTAATTCAAAATCGCAACAACGCTTAACAATTTTTCAGTAAAATGGATCAAAAACCTCGATATTAATTAAAACATAATTTTATATTATTTTATTTAATTGATTTAGTTAAGTTTCAAAAAAAAAGAAGCTAAAAATTTTCGTAATAAAGTGTAGTACATTACAATAACTTTAAGGAATAAGTCAATAATAGCGCGATTATGTTTATTGTTATTTTTTATTTTTTTATTTCTTTTTACGTGTAAATCATATCTTGTAACCCAAACTCAACCATGGGAAAACCTTATATCCAAAACTTGATCATGTCCCAAACTAACCCAGTCTTAGATGGCAGTTTGAGACGTTGAACATTTAAAATTTATTAGCTTGGCTTGGAATATGGTTAAATTTCGGACATAGGATCGTCCCAAGTTTGATTTGGGACATACTGTAGTTACGTTTGGGCAACAACAAACAGATTATACTTGCAAAATTAGATCAATATTAGATTGATCCCACATTTCTAAAGTCGTTATGGAATTATAACAAATATATTATGTATACTATGTATACTAATTAATCTATTTAATTTTGTCGAAAATGTCAAAAGCAAAAATCCTTCAACGTTAACTAAATAGAATTCTAATACTAGCCATTGGATATTACGTCCATTATATATATTGAAATAGTAAAGATTCTAACGTTCAATTCAGTGAATATGGACATATTAGGATCCCGAAATATGTATACACGGGTCAGGTCTAGCAGAAAAAAATTACTATCATTTTTTCAGGGCCGGAATTACGATAATGTCAGTCAGTTATTAAAATAAGTAATAAATTTCTGGCTGACATTACCTTAAATTATCCAAAAAAGGAAAGATTTACATGATCTTTTTTGGTGCAAACTTTATATATATTTTCAGAACTGGTTTCTTGTAATAAAACGAAACATAAAATTTATTTAATTATCTTAAATTCTATACAGTCTGCCTGTCTGCCCTCAATATAACGAACCCTCCGGATTTCACCTCAAATTCGTTATAAGATTATAGCGGAGAATTTAAAGAATTTAATTGGCTGTTTAAAGCATTTTATTGGCTAAAGGTCACGTACTTAATACCCGGTAATTTTACTGAAGTACTGTAACACAGCTGCCACAAAAAAAAAATTAACAAATTACTTAAAATGGATTTTCATCAATGAAAAAATCTAATTGGTTAACACAAATAATAACAATCATTGCATCAACACAAATAAAAATAACGCCAATCAACAACAAAATTATTGAATGTGTTTTCTTTAGAATAAGTATAAAGAAAGAAGTATGCTTAAATGACGCCAAGAATGGTTTGCATAATTAGCATTAATTTAATTTTATAGAAAAAAATCAGTTGCTGATACAAGAAACTAAAAATTTCGAATTTTATTTGACAAATAGATTTTATAACCTTTGTTTGATTGGTACAACAAGAATTTGTAGGAAACCTGAAAATCAAACAAAAATGTTCTCTATTTAAATTGTGAACCCGTTTAAATATTTTAACAAAGAGATTATAAATTTATTATAGTGTAATTTTGACGAACCAATTTATAATTAATTAATTAATAGTAGCTTTATTATTCTTTCTTCTTGCTTCATCCGCTGCAGTGTGATTAATTTTATATTTGCCATACAAAAACATACTATAGTTGCCGTAATTTACAACTTTTATCAATTAGCGAGCCAATTTTTTTAAGCAATGTTAGTACATATCTAATAATTAATATATTACCAATAAGAATTTTACAACCGCTCAAATATTATAAATAATTATTTTTGGAATTGTCAAAATCTCTCCAGTGGTGATCGTCATAGTCAATTTTTTTATCAAAATGTTGACCTAATCATGATAATATTACGATATGTAATTAAATTGGAATTTTGGAAATTTATTCTAAGATAAATTACGGGAAAAAAACGTTACTCATAGATTATAAAGACTATTTTTCAAATAGTACCTTGAATAAAACGCGAAAATTAATTTTTACTTTAAAATGATATTATTTTTATCCAAAACTTTTTAGATTAAAATCTAATCAAGTAATCATGTTTGTTTTGCATATTTATTTTTTTAAAAAAAATATTTGACTGATGACGATCATCACTGATTTTAATCACAATTTATTAATATTTATTACCACGAATTCTACATGTTAGAATTTATAAAATAACATTAATTTTTTCGCGTATTCTATTTAAAACATAATCAAATCTATCGAACCAAATCAATGATTAGAATGAAAAAAAAATAAAAAAATAATAAAATCAGATAATCTAAAATTGTATTTTTTTTTTTTAATAAAAAATGGGTTTACTGAGAAGGAAAATTATAATTTAGGGTGAATTATTAATATTATTATTACATTTTGGAGTCGTGAAAATTACCAATTTTTGTAAGTTTTCTAAGGTAAATTTTGATAAGTCGTATTCCAATTCACAAGGGACATTATTCAAAGTAAATTTTGCATTAAAGGTAGAAAATTCAGTCTTCTTTTTTGGCAAATTCTTATGAAAATTGTTAACAATTTCTTCAATTTTATTTACTTTATTAGAAAATAGATTAATGAAATCGTTTGTTTTTTTACAATCATGACACATGATCTGATGTCTTTTCTTAGTTCTCTTGTTACCATTACTTTGATCGATTTTTTGAACGTATCGATATGTCGGATATGGTGCACCACGCGTTCTTGATTCAAAATAAATTCTTGATGACATCGTAATGAATTTTTTTTTAAGTCGATGAAAAATTTTGATTATAACTTCCGTTAAATTATTATTATTTTTTTTTGATCTTTGTATTTTAAAAAAGAAATAGGTCTTTTAAAACTTTTATATATAAAGACAATGTTCATGTCAAATAGGGATGGATATAAGCCGTTTGATCCGACGATAGCCCATTTTGTAATATACTGTAAATATTCTTTGTCTATTAATATTACCCCAATAATTGGGTTTCCTTATTTTGCAAAACCAAAAGATATGTTTCATTGGATAAACCTAAACACAACATAAAATTTTCATATGCGGATTTAAAATGAATATTATTTTCAGAAAGAAAATTGTATCGTTGATCAGAAAACAATCGACTGTCATATCCTAAAACTCTTTGTATACATTGTATCTTATGTAATCAATGTTAAAGGTTTCGTTTTTGTTTAATTAATTTGGAAATATAATTAACTATTATGCGACTTAATAGGAAAGTCGTACAAGGATGCCTGCGAAAGTTTTATCCCTTTATAAATTAATTGGTACAACAATATTGTCGATCCACAGATTGCTGTCACGTGTTTACTGATCTAAATGTAAAACACGTGAATATTCTTAGAAATTAGAGGTAATAGTATAGATATAAATTAATATAAATCATTAATACAATATACAGTATTTAAAAATAATCAGATAAGCGATTTTGTAGCCATCATATTCATCATACTGTATTTCTACGAGTGCGCACTTTGTATTTATAAAAATTTCAATTTTATTATTTTTAAGAGAGAATTGACTAAATGATGTATTTAACTTTATTAATTAACTGTTAATTTAAAAATATCAAAAATCAAATATGTAGCATTATTTAAAGGTTACATAGTAATGACATTTTTTTTTGAATGCTAATATTGCCATAATTTAAAACTTTTTCAATATTAATTACTTTTATCCAAGTGTGTAAATTTTTATTTAAATACTTATATCACTGGTCAAAAACTGATCTATCTTACAGATATCTTACAGATATCTTATAAATATCGGGTACCCAAAATGCGTAAATTCTGCTATACATC
>QKYT01000066.1:44338-70258 GCA_003550305.1 Glomus cerebriforme
TTTTCTACATACTGCTTTTGGTTCATTAAAAATATTTTGTTTGTAACTAAAAAATACAATGAAATTCTTTAGATGGCAAGTTAATATAAGCGAAAACTTATAATAATAAATTTACNGTACTTGTTTCAGAATACTGGCTTGGGTTTCAAACTATTCTATATAATAAATATTAATGGTGTAATCAACTTTTTTTTATATTAATAAAATCATATTTTATCAATCTATTAAATTCGTAATTGTACTCATAAATTAAATTAAATTAAATGTTAATAGTTAAAAAAATTACATATAGATTTGTCTAACTTGGGACAATCCTGTGTCCGAAATTTACCAAACCAAGCTAGTCAGATTTAAATTGTTCAACATCCCAAAAAATAATATAAGAACAAGATAGTTTGGAGTTTCGGATATAAGATTTTTCCGTTTTTTGGTATAATAAATATTTTTAAAATGAATAAAGGTCAGAAGTTTAAATTGCTTAATATCATATACGGTATTTTTAAATTTTATTGTATTTAAGAAAATTTTATAGTGTAACAAAGAAAATAATTTCTAGTAATTTTATGTTAAAATAATTTGATGATTGAATTCAATGAGTTTATCATGTTTTTAATATTAATCTAGTCCGAAATTGATGTTTATCATTATTATCATTAAAAAAATTAAATGAACAATTTATTTAAGAAAGGATAAAGATCCTAAACATCCTGCAGGCAAAATTAAAGTTTTAGATTATTGCTACAATGAAAACTCGCTCCATTGGAGAAAGCAATATTTATTAAATGAATACTATTTTGATTTTTATTCTCTACATTCTTTTAACTCCTGTGTGTTTTTCGCTCATGCTTTTTTATGAATTCTTTTATAAATATTCACTTGTGGCAAAGTTTATGATTAATGTTGAAATATAATATGGTTTATTCTTTTAATATGTAATAGAGTATAGTATATTTAATTTAAAAAACCATAAATGCTTTTAAGGCTTTTATAAAAAGAATTCAAATAATAAATTTAAATCTGTCATTATAATATTAATAATTGAATTTATTAACAGTTAAATCATTTATAAATCAGCGTAATTTTTAATTTAAATTTTATTATATAATGTAGTTAAGTTTCGTAGAGGATCTACAGAGAAATCTATGTTGAATCCATGGAAATCTAAGTGGAACCAATAAATATGTGGATATGGATCCATCGTCACACGTGGATTAATCGGAGGGTTTTTAAAAAATTTTTTAATCATATTTCTTATATAATTTAATTGATTTTTTTTTACTTAATCTAAGAGCCGAACCGAACACCTCAGTAATGATATAATATATCATCTAACTATTGCACTGATTAATTTTTTTTTTTTTAAATTATTTATATTATATTTTATATTTACTCTATTATTGTCAATGATTTATATATTTCTCTATGTTTGGTTTTGATTGGGATTAAGATAAGCTAAAAATTTTCTTTGGTTAAGAATAAAAAAATTATATGGGAATTGTTATTATCGTTCAACAAATGCATCTTGAGTTAAATAAAGCAATTAATAAAGTTTTGTTTTATACATTTAATATTTATATTGATATATTTTGTATAGTTATACTGCGCCATTAATACTTTCTTTGAATTCCGTAGTAAATCCGCTAAAGAATTCTACAGATTTCCAATGAAATATTATGATACACGGAAATCTACATAATTCTATAATAAAATGCGTGGTTTTACGTGTGTATAGAATTCCACATGGTTTTATGTAGATCGATCAACCTAAAAATTTCGTGATGATGATGAAATTAGTTCATAATGACCATCTTATGTCCTGTGTCCCGGAAACGTTTCTTTTTCCATAGATTTATGGAACTTTTTAACATCGACTTGTGATTAAATTCGGACAATTTCACGGTGCGCACATTGAGGATAGATCGGTCCCAAAAAACCGGACCGAATTATGTGATCGTGATGGTCTTTAGAATAAATTTTCTAACCCCCAAAATAAACAATCAAAATTGTATGAGCACAATACAGATTGCATAAAATTGCCATGTTCTTATTGAATGTAAAAAAATCATAATAATTGGACCGGTCCAGACCGGTCCTCAAATTACACCGGTCCCATAATCAGACATATTAGGATTGTCATATGATAAATTTATTTAATTCGTTGATTTCTAAGCAACATTCTATATTTATACAATAAATAAATAAAAGAACGTCATATGTCATGTATATATATGTCGATCCTACTTTTGATGTCTGATGCGCCATTTTAAATTACTAAATAAGACGATCTAATCAATCAGGTTATCGATCAACGGTATAATCATCATTTTTTTTATTATACAATTTCAAGTATAAATAAATTTAACCTTTTATGAAGAACAATAATAAAGAAGTATTCATATTATTGTAAGATATCCTGACATTTCATAAAAGGATTTTTTTTTTTACATTTATAGCCGAAACTTAAAATATTAAGGAGCTAATGGTCGCGTTCCCGATTGATCTTTGATCTTTCATAATTTTGGAGTACAAAATAAATAATATACTTTAGCAAGAGATGATGTAATCTTTTCAAAATGTCAGGGACTTTATTACAAATCCAAAAAGAAAAATGAACCACTCGTGAACCTTTCATCTTTTTTTTATAGAATCATATGACTAAAAACTGATCTAATTCATATTATAAGATCCTTTTGTTGAACTGAGTTAATAACTGAAATAGTCTCAACAAAAATAAATTAAACTAAAAAGCTAAATAATTTATTGTAAATTCATTTTACTTCAAAAGAAAAAAAGGATTATTAATCTATAACATCTCCCCATTAGGAAATAACAAGACCTGGAAATATCAGTATGTAAGTTAGGGGAAAGCAAAAAATCTCCGTCAGCTCGATAGCATGAATTAAGAATATTTTCTTGTAATAATATCATCTTTTTTGGGAAACAATAAGGTACTGTATTTAAAGTACAACGTCGGTAGTCGGTACGACGTTAGCTTATAATAGCAAATAATAACGGACAATCTTATATAAAATACTCTAGTACTTTACCTCCATCTTAAATGATTATTCCGTTAACTTCATAAAATTTTCGATACAAATAAAAGAGGAGACATTTGTTAAATACGCTCTCTCAGGAATATGACATAAAAAGTAGTTGCACAAAAGCCACTTACTAATTTTTACCAATTCACGTGATAATTTGAAACCAATTTTTTATCTCTGTGCATTTCTTTTATATATAAAGTATTAACATATGATAAAGATATTAGCTCTGTTTCTCGTGATTTATAGAGCATATGTGATTGGATGGAAATGTGCCACTCACGTAATCTACATGCAATATGCAATAGATTTCACGGGTAGCCACAGATATCGTTGATTTTTACGGGGTAGCTGTGAAATCAATAAATTTCTATGGTTACTACATGAAATAACTTTTTACCATTGGAATTTATAATTAACAGTTCCGTGAAAAGGTAAAAATATTCATGTCGACTAATTAGGAAACCGAGTATGAATAATTAATATGCGGTTACTTTGTATTAAAAGATCAACATTACGGTAATTATGCATCCCACCATGAGTAATATTCAACATAATTAATGTTTACCTGTAAATAATTATTCTAATATCCGAGATAGACAGAAATTATATATAAAAAGATAGAAGTCTTTATTATAATTAAAAATTGTAAATTATATAAATACATATGATATAAGTTGAAATTCTTAAAATGCTTAATTGTACTTAAAAATCTTTATATATATATTTTTTTTTAAAAAAAAATTTTTTTTAGTATTTTCGAAATTTATTTAAATCGATTAAAGCGAATAATAAACGATAGAGGAAAACGACTTATAATCGAAAGTGATTGTCATTCAAATTTGCCATAATTAATGACTTGATTTATTCAAATCTAATCATTTTTTTCTTTCATAATAACATTTTTATCATTTTTATCAATATTGCAATTTTGAGTTGTAAAAATTACCAATTTTTGTAAATTTTCTAGACTGAATTTTGACAAATCATATTCTAATTCACAAGGAACATTATTCAAGGTAAATTTTGTATTAAAAATTGAAAAATTGTCAATTCGCTTTTTTGAGCAATTTTTATAAAAATCATTAACAACTTGTTCAATTTTATTCACTTTGTTAGAAAATAGCTTGACGCAATCGTTTGTTTCTTTACAATCAGGGCACATTTTTGGAGGGTTTCTCCTAGTTTTAATGTTACCATTGAGATTGATTTTTTGAACTTGATATGGCGCTCCACGCATTCTTGTTTCATAATATTTCGATGACATTTATAAAAAGTTGATTTGAAATTTTCATATATGGCTTAAAGAAATAATGACGTTCGATTTTTTTTACTTTTTTTTTTTCTGTATTAAGCGTATGAACAACCAGGAAATTTTCGGAGCTTTTTATAAAGAAATATAAACCGGAAGTTTCCGGATCTTACCGAACATACGATAAGAGACAAACATAATTAAAGTTATCGTATGCTTTACAATATATACAATGATTCATAATAGATTTATTTTTATTAATGACCATTTGTTTTGCTAAATTCGAAAAAAAAGTTTTTAAATAAAAATCTCCTTTATTTGATAAAAAAAGAAACATTAAATTTTATCTTTGGTCTTTATTAGCTATAAGTCTATAAAAGGATCCATTACGGAGTAAAAATCGTTTTTTAAGGGCTTTATATCAATTTTATACTTAAATCATCATAAATAAAATATCTTCTTTGTTCACTTTCCAAATATGTTATTATATTTAAAAAACATCTTTTATTGTTTTATATTTAATAAAATTGTACTAATTACAGCAATGCGCATAATATAACTAAAATACGTATTAACTCAATAAATCTCATAATTATGCATAAATAAATCAACAAATCAATTTACTTCAGTAAATATAATATAATATCCGTTTATAAATTTGTGACATAATAATAACTTAATTTCTTCCATCATATCTTAACTATTTTTATCTTTTTATCCATAAATAAGAAATATTTCGTTACAAGGATTAATTTAAGAAGTTCAAAATATTTTTTTTATTGGATTTACAAAAAGATCTAATGATATCTTATCTCTTCAGTTGACACGCATTCTTACAGATTGATTATCCAATTACCAATGATTATCATTTTAATATTACTAATAATCTTATTAATTTTATGAGTGTAACTTCTGTCTATTTTGTTTACAATAAAATTACTTTTCGATTTATAGAATTTTACTTGAACGACCAATGCTTTGATTTAATCATTATTTAATTCTTTTCAGGAAAATAATAAAGAACATTTAAATGGCACCACAACATTAGATCAAGGACGAATTTTGGAATTTATACGTTTATTTACCTAGTATTTGTATTTAGACAAATATATTCAGAACGCTGATTCCGAGCAATATATAAATAGGTAATAATAGCGGCATCTTTTTAAAAAAGGAAAGATCTGCACATATTTTTTGGCAAAAACTAATAAATTTGTTATTTATCGATTTATGAATAATTGCAATTTGTATGACAATATGTCCAAAAATTGTCCGATTGACCAAATAAATTTTCCTAAATCCCTTAAGTTGAAACATTATGTGCATCAAATATGATTAATACGAATATCACGAATATAAATAATAATTAATAGAGTACTAGTAATTACCACATTGCTTGTAATTATTGTTTTTCATAATTAACTAATAGTGTATTATTATCGTTATTAATTATTAAGAAAGTAATCCACCAAACACGCCATATCTCCTTAAATATTGTACTTCTTTTGGTAAAGAATACTTTATAAAAGAAAATGAATTACTCATTTTAAAATGCTACACAGAATCCCTTTTGATAAAAGTTCATATATTAACTACATCAATTAATAAAAATAAACAATCAACTAGGACCAAAAATAGATTAAATACAAATATTTTAAGGAAATGTTTGACATATACTGTACTAGCTAAAAATTTATCAAGAAATTGACCGCAAGAGGGTGAACAACAAATTCAATTTTAGAAGATGCTTTGTCTCGAAAATGGAAGCTCAAAAGTCGGGTACACTTGAAAATTTGTATATTATTAATTTATGTCAGTCAATCTCTAGTAAGAAATATTATTTCTTAAATAAGAAATACATTTTTTCCTTAAAACAGAAAAATCTAGGTCAACTATTTCTCTTATTACTATTTTATTTCCTTTATACATAATAACTGTGTAAGTGAAATGAAGATGACGGATCCATTTTTTACATGATAACAAATAATATTTAGAACACTCCGAATTATAATAAATATAAAACATTAATTCCAGCTGGTATTAATCAAAAAGGAAAATCTGCGCGTCATTCTCTGAAATCTTACCTTTTTTTGTGTATTTCGGGAGTCTGGATTTTAACCGTAGTAAAAAGTTCATGAAAAACTACAATAAAAAGGTAAACTTCAATTTAATTGAAATGTTATCGTTAAATCTTGTTTGTTAAAAAAAAAATTATTTTCAAACTCAAAAGAACTACGATATAGTTATTCAAGCGATCCTATCAACTGCATTAGAATTATCTTTCAAACTATTTCGTAAAATACGCTCCGATTTATATTTTTACATTAATACGGATCGTGAATTACCACTTGTTATAATTTCTGTCCAAAAAATTTATACAAGCAAAAATGTCAATAATATGAATAAATAATAATTATACCTTGTCGCACTAAGTGCGGCTTATGATAAAGATCATTGTAATTTCCCTGATTATATAGGTAATCATTTTTTACCTGGGAAGTTTTTATGCTGTATTTTCATGGTAATAAACTTTTCCATGGCAATAAACTTTATTTATTTTTATGGGAAATATCCTTCAAATCATTTATTCTATTTATTACAAATATAAAATTACATTTTCTAGTCAAATGCTTTGATAATAACAATAAAGATTAAAGAATGTAGAAAACAAGAGAAGAATAAAGAGAAGAAAGTTTATAAAAGTATAAAAAGTATAAAAAATAAATACTATAAATAATTGCACGTGATAGTAATAATGACCATAAGTCACACGCTCCTAGTAATTTTTGCCGGTAAAAATTCAAACTACTTTCGTACTTTAAATTTTTTTTATGCTTTTATCTAAATAAAGAAAATAATTTTCATACAAATTTTATTCTTTAAATTTTTTGACATAATATTTTAACGTTTATCGATAATTTTTATACTTTAATAAGAGCTTTATTTAAATAAAGGTTATAAATTACTGTACTTTTAAAAAATTATTTCACAAATAAACATAAAAATCGCATATATTACGCTATAAATATTTTGTAAAAAAGAATAAAAAGAATAAATAAACTTTTATTTCTTTTTATTTAATAACTTTTTTTTTATTTGTTAAAGCGAGAAGAAAACCAGTGTTGTACCACGTAAACAATAAACAAATATATAGAGGTAATGCGCCACAAATCACGTGGGTGAAAATTTTTTTTTACACAAATTTCAAATTTTGATTACGTTATTAAAAGATGTCCCATAATATATGCGAAAAATGTCCGATGCTCACATAGGACATATACAATAATTATAATTTATTTATAATGACCGGATTTTACAAATATTATTTCTGATCCTGCATAGTTTATAGTGAGACGATAATTTATTGGATATTTTTTATAATAAATAAATTTATTGGTCATAGAATACAGTGGGTCCCTGCATTTTATCTATTTGTGTAACATTAATTAAAATTTAACCTGCCGATATAAATTTTCCTATTTATTTTATTTAAACAATATACTATTTTTATAACATTATAAATTTTACGTGAAATCTCATTTACAATTAACTAATATATAACGACCGAATATTTTAATGTTACATAACTCAAAGAAATAACTCCCTAAGTTCAAAAATAGAACTATATCATTGTATAATGACTTTCGTGAAATGGTTTAGACCAAATATTTTGACAATAAATTTTCTTTTTGAATTTATTTTAAACTTAATATAACATATTATCCATTTAAGTTCAATTAAAAGGAACGTTTTTAAAATTTCTTTATCCAAACAATATAAAATGAAACCAATATTCATGCAATGATTAAATGATTTAATGATTTTTATTTTAGTAATATTTATGAATCATTTATCCTGCGACTCATATGATAATGTTAGATAATATAACTATTTTCGCAAAGTTTAACGCCAATGCTTTTCTATATAGAATTTAATACGCAATAATTATGTCAAAAACAATAACTCTGAAACAAACCATTTTTACTATGATGAATTTTTAACTACAGTATCTACAAACTTAAATATCAGTTGTAATCTCGCATGTGGCATTAGAATATTCATTTATCATTAAATATAATAATGCTTAATAAAACAGCTTTATAATTTATGGCACAGTCCAATGCCCCCCATGTAATTAATTTTCGTCGAAATATATTATGTTATAGATTTATAGGTTTACAGGTTATCCTTATTTAGTATTGCATTAAAAGCCTAGATCTAGCGAAATTAAATAAATTTCCTTTGCTTTATCTAATCTAAAGATTAAATTAAAATTTGAGATTTGTTCCATTAAAAAACTTATTTTCGAAAGATAAATTTAGTAATGTTGCTTTATCGAACAAAATTTGTGATACTTGGGCCAAATTATATTAGTTTTGAGAAGCGAATTCCATATGTTATCTTTTGATAAGATAATTTTGTTCGTTTATTATTAAATATATCTTAACGTTTCCTGAATTCGTAAAAAAAAATAACCGATATACACACAGATTTCTTATAAAGAAAAAAGAGAAACTAAAAGGTTATAAATGCACACCCGTGATAATCACGTAATATTAACCAATCAGGGTTTCTGATCATATGTTAATTTTTTAAATTATTCCTAGCAAAGATTAATGATAACTTTGGCAGATAAATTTCAGTTTTCACCAAAGAATAATACTTGGCAGTAAGAACTTGTAAAATTATTGCTGAGCAAAGCCAAATTTATAATTTTTATTGGATTACTATATTATATAATAATATTAATTTCCAAAAATTTTCAGATTAAATATATCAGATATCTCTTTAATTTAAATAACTTAATTCTTTTTCATTTAATCGGTTGGAATTTTACATTAACTTTTATGTGAAATTATTGCATAATCTTTTTAAATCTGCAGCGGCCGTCACTCCTAAAATTTCGGATCCACCATTTCAGATATTCTTTTAAGACACTTTAATATATAGGATTAAAAAGATAGTTATTATTATTTAAAGAAAGATATGAAGAAAAAGTACATGAAAACTTGAAGAGAATAAGGGTTAACTTATAAATTATTATACAATCGAGAAATATATTTTATTGAATGTTAAATTGCGATTCTAAAATCATAGGTCTGAAAAAGATAATAATAGAAATTACTCATGAAAATTTTTTGGCTAAAAACAAACGTGGTACGTGGGTAGTATGATTTTTTTTTATAAATCCATTATTAATATCAAAAGGAAATATTGTAATAATTGTCAATAAAAAATTTCTTGCTTTAAAAATTAAATCATAATTTGTTGGATTCATTAAAATAAATTCTTATGGTTGAAATGCTTCATAGGAAAATTCAGCTGGTAAAATTGAAGATTCAAATTTTCATCATCGTTAAAGCATTTCCATTGAAGAAATTATTTTCGAAAGAATTATTTTAATTTGTGGTGTAGTTGTTTGAGCGATTCGTTCAATTGTATTAAAATTACTATCAAGCTAGTTCGTAAAACACGGTTGTACGATATTATTATTATTTGTATTATTTATAAATTGGGACGTCTCGCGTGTTCTTCCTCTATAGGTGACATTGGAGTTGTTTTTTTTTATGAAAAAGGATGAAAATTGCTTATATATTTAGTTATTTACTACTTGAAATTAAGATACAATGTATGATAGATTTTAAAAACTTTTAATAAAGGAATTTTATTATTTAGTACAAAAATTTCTGACATTAAATTTTAAAATGACATCAATTTTTTTTGTTTATGAAAAAAATTCATCGTACCAATTAAATGATTACAGTAATCAAAATATTCTCTGAAAAGTTTTCATATAAAAATAATTCATCATAAAATCGAAGATAATCTTACGTTACATAAAGAACAACTATATTAATTGTAACTGTCTTTATTCACTAAAAGTATTAAAACTTCCATCTCCCTGATTTTTCTAAATTCTTATATTTACATCTTCAAAATGTAATATTCATAAGGCCGAACAAAAAAACATTTTTAGATTCTCGTGACATAAAATTTTGCTTTTTTTTTTATATATATAGTAAAAAATTTTTTCATATCAGATATGTAAAAATTTTTTTATGCACGTTGGCTTTTGTAACTCCCATTTTTATCTCATACTTAATTTTTTTTTTTTTGCCTGGCCTAAAAAAAACAAGATAAGTTACGTACATAAAGTTACTAACTTCTAAATCATAAAAAACCAATGTTTACTCACAGGTTGGCGATTAAATAATTATGTTTTATCAAAACTTATTTAAATATAATTATTAATTCCAACATATTACTTTAATAATCACTAAAATCCAATATCTTCACATATCCTTTTATCTTTTCCTTTCTATCATATACTATATCTTTTCTATGATTATAAATAAAGGTACATCTATGACCTAATAAATAAATTCTAACTCGAATGGCGCAGCGTCTCTGATCTCTGCGCAAGATCGGATTGATCGCAAATTTGTGCCCTTAGATGATTGGTTGCTGAAGCGATCAGCGGTCGGATCATATTTTTGTTTATAATATGAATCATATGATCGGTCAATCCGATCTAGAATTGAACAGGGCTATTGATATATAACCTAACCATATTAATCCGTCATTTTTTTTTATTGGATCGGATCATCGGGATTTCCCAGAAGTAATACACGTTTATTGATTATTGAAAAGTTCGGCAAAGCCCTTAGATTTAATTGCTTTGTTTAACATAATGATGTAACAAAAAAAAACAAGGACAAATAAATTAAATGAATTTATTTAATCTTTATCATTTATGCACCCCGGTGAGATAAAACATTCTTACTTATTTGTTATTCTGTTTGTTAAGTTTTTAATTGCACAACACCTTTATTTTTTGGCTGGTTATGTTTTATTTCGTAATTAGACAAAAAGGCGTAATATAAATATGCTTGAATGAAACACGCTCTTCGTTTAATTTGATCAGTTATATATTAATATGAAACACGGATATTTTAACAGCGACAAATAATGAAGTCAGTGAAGTGAATTGTTCTTTTTTTTTGACGATCATTATAATAATCAATTTGTTATATGAAACTCGTATGATATTATAATAATAAGTATTTTTCGAAAAGGTTTGTCGTAATATCAGATCCAGATGATTGAAGTTATACTACTTAAAATTCTTATTAAAAAATCCGAAACCTATATTTTGAAAAAGCGAATTATTGCATGAGAGATTATTTGAATATAAATATTCAAAATTATTGAAGAAAGAAAATGCGTTGATTTTATGAAGAAACTATAATGACCGTCTAAATTTATTAGACTTTGTTAACTATGTTGACAGACCACCCCATTATATCATATTATCCACTAATTCAAAAAAGTTCAATTTCCATGTTTTTCCGTAAATTTATATTTCCGGAATATAACCGGTTTCTTAAATTTTGCCTTAAATTCACTTTTGGAAAACAAAAATATGATAAAACTTATTATGGGGATACAAACTTCCTTATTTATTTATTATATTGTAAATTATAACTAAAATCATAAAATTTTAAACATAATTATGAATCTTATTAAAAGCTTATAATATGAATTGTGTTTGCAATAAATTATCGAAAAATCGAAATAATCGTCGAAAAAAAATATAAATAACGTTAATCGAAAATGTTAATTTGAAGAAAAATAATAATAAACCGCTAACTTGTGGTAGAAGTTGGATATTTATCATTGCTGAGATTGCTATCACTATTATTATTGTGATTTGGTGTTGTAGAAACTACTAATTTTTGTAAATTTTCTAGGGTGAATTTTGATAAATCATATTCTAATTCACAGGGAACATTATTTAATGTAAACTTTGCCTTAAAAAGTGAGAATTGAGTATTCTTTTTTGGATAATTTTTGTAAAAATTATTAACAATATTTTCAATTTTATTTATTTTGTTAGAAACTAACTTAACGGAATCGTTTGTTTCTTTGCAGTCAGGACAAAGCTTTGGAGGCTTTCTTCTAACTTGTTTGGTATTGTTGTCAAGAACGATTTTTTGAACATATGGAGGCGTCCCGCGTGTCCTTATTTTGTATGACATATTTTGCAATAACGAGTTGCAAATTTTTTTTGATTTTTTTTTTAATTGATGATGAATTTTAAAAAAATTTGAGCGGTTTATATAATTATTAATTTATGTCTATTGTAATATATTAGGTAATATTTTAGGGTGCATAATCTTACGGGACACAAAATCAAGCATTTTTATTGGTTAAAATTAATACTATATATATATTTAAATATTATTGGTTGAAAAAATCTTACCTAAGAGGGTGAAATTATTATTAGGTAATATATGGCACTACCCTCCCAATATTTTCCTTTCTTAATTCAACTGATTTTATATTATCTGATCCAATTTTGAACTTTTGACAGTAAGCAGTATAGCTTGTGTTCTATTATAACTGCAAATTTAAATGCTCATTGTGCTGAACTTAAAATAATGTCATTAAAAAGGTAAAGTCCACAAAATTAAAACATTACATTTTAAAGTAATCATACTATTGTTCAATATGTTGATATTGTAGACACGCAAAATTAAACACATGAATCCAACCAGAAAAAACTAATGATATATGTTAAAACTTTGATATTCATGATCTAACGAAAAAATGAATATTAACTGTTAACGTTCTTCAATTTAATATAAACAATATTGGTCGAGTAATGTTACGTTTACCAATCACCTTTCCAACTCTCAAAAATTGTCGTCGATTATTCCCTTTTTAATTATTATACATAAAAAATTGTACTGAACGGTAGCGACCGAATAAATAATATTTATTTTTGTTAGTACATTTATGATCGGCATATAAATTCGGATTCTTTTAATATAGTGATTATCTAATTTACATTATTTGTGTTGTATAATACATATATTAAAATTGTCTCAATGAATAATATAAAAGAATTAAAATTATGTATATGGTCAAATTATTATTGAATAAACTTTAATAGCCTCTTCAAATAACATTTGTTTCATATTTGAGATAACAAAGAAAACTTTTTCTCATTGTCCTCTCTTCAGTATGTTAACAAAGATGATAACTATGTTTACAATGGCTAAAGGATATGATAAAAATGGTTATCGAAAAAAGGAACCTGTCAACCAGTCATATAATATATTCCGTTGTATTACACTCCACGATTTTATGAAACGCCTTATGCGCGCCCTATGTCCTACTGCGTCCTAAATGGGTTCAAATTTAGAACAATTTTTGGATATTTTGAACCCATTTCGGACGTTTTTTGGATTTCCTTTTTCATAGGAATGACTTTATAATAAGCGACAAATTTACAATATTAATTTTCAATAACTAACACGCGTTATTATAAATATTCGCTTAAAATATCACAAACCTTCGAAAAAACTTAAAATGAATAACTGTTTCAGGATCAAATGCACGAATAAATCATACGACCTGTTTCTTTGTTTCACATATATATATGATATAGTTAAAAGAATATAAATTTATGAACGAATAGAAATGTAATTAAAAATTATTTATTTATAAAAATGAATTTATAATGATCGGATGATTTCTGTTTTTATTTAAAGATTTTTATTTCTTGGGATTTATTTATTTATATTATAAATTACGCAAATATTTATGAACTAAAAAAAATTAGATCTTTAGGTATTTATATGATTATCAAGCATTATCCTAGCTATTTTAAGAACAATATCTTTTAATATGAATATATCAAAAAAGTTTGAATTTACAAACTGTTAATTACGAAATTACCATGATTATTTTTTATTCTGTCTATTGATCCATTCTTACTAAAAAATCAAATAAATGTAACTTCATACATAAGTTATGATTCTCGATTGGATGATTTGAAATTCATAATATTGTTATCAATCCATAACATTTTTTTTTTGAAAATATATTAGTCCGAATATTAAATTTTCTGAGGCGTTATTCATAAATAATTCTAGATAACAGTTTAAATAGGATCCTTGGTCTGAGTAAATTATATAAGTTTGCATAGAATTCAGCATTTTTGAAAGCCAAACTTCGGATGCATTTTAATAGAAATTAAATAAAAAAATATATATATTTTATAAGATCAGCAACTAGTTTGTATTAATTTGATTAATTCATATCATTTGTTACATCAAATATATTAATATACACAACGCAACGCATTACCTTATTCATATAGCCCAGTTAATTTCGAAAGATTTTAATTAAAAAGTAATTAAATACAAGCTAAAAATTTTATGGATAAGTCATTGTGTATACGGATCGAAAGCAATTATTCGGATTAACAAAAACCCGTTCAGTTGATCACTTTTTAATGAAGATCTCAATATCCATCAGCAAACAACAAAACTCATCAAGTCAAAGAATTGTAGTCACCTTTAACTAAGTCATAAAAAACTTGAGGAATATTTTTGCCCACATATGGTTTTAAATTTCAGCAACTACAAAAGAGGAATATGTAATAAAAGTTATAATAGAGGATATTGTCTTATAAATTTACCTGAGCATTATTTTATAATTAAATTTTTAATATAACGTCAGAAATTGGAAATTTGCCGAGGCTTAAATTAATTAATTAGAAATAAATGTAATAATTGTGATTCAATAAATTATATGGATTGGTAAAAATCTTTCTTCAAATAAATATATAAAGCACTTTACTGAAATGTTTTAAATTGTATATACATTGTAACCAAATTGTGACTAAATGATATAGCTGTTAGCCATAAATTCGAAACAATATAGTAAAACACTAGTTAATAAGGGAAAAAACCATTATTCTGTTCCCGTGAAATTACTGTTATATTCTATTGTTTAAATAAGGTAATTAAAGGCCTATAATGGGCATCTTCACAAAAACCATGATTGAGATTAACTTCAATCTCAAGTTGATCATGATTGAAATTTCATATGAAATTTTAATCTTACTCGTTAAGATTAGGAATGAGATTAATGTTAACATTCAATTTTTTTTCATTTTTCATTCTTTTAATAAAATGTATGCACACTTTTTTATTTAAAACGTGAAACAATTATAAAATGCGAACTTTTAAACCTTTTCTTTTACCACTCTTGTTAAATACAAATAAAACAACTTCTTTTTTAAAAAAATGGAATTAACTCACAGAAATAAAAGAGATAAAAATGCTAAAAAACCTATTAAAGCTCCAAGAGTTAAATGGACTGAACCTGTTATTAAAGCTTTATTGTCTTTTCTTCTTGAACATAAAGAAAGACTTGAAGAGTTAAAATACAAATGTGAAACTACATCTAATCCAGAGAATGTTCAACTATGGAAAGATGCTAAAAATTTTCTTTTGGATTTTAACTTTGAGCATTCCTACAATAATGTTCAAATTGCCAATAAGTAGAAGAATTTAGTAAACAATTATAAGGTATTTTTTTTAACAAGAATAAATATATTACAATTCTTTTCTTAATTATTTATTATTAAACTTTTATTAAGTTGCAACTTGCAGCTTCAAAAAAAAGTGGTAGTTCTCCATTTGTTATTCAATACAAAGATGAGATTAAAGTAATTTTAAATAAAGATAGATCTCATCAGGAAATTTTTTTGGGAGAAATATAATGATATATATCTCTTTATCATTATTTATCATGATAAAAATATCAATAATCAATGCATTCAGATAAATATNGATAAATATCTGTGATATTATAATGATATTTATCTGAATCAAAATTAATCACGAGGTTAGTTGATGATGCAGTTATTTATTGAATATTATTACAATGATAATTGACAATGCAGTTATTTATTGAATATGTTTTAAAAAATATATCTATTAATGAAATATTCATTTTTACAATTTCTTCTTGATATAATGTAAACTGTCATATCTACTGAATCTAAATAGATGCATGTATATTGATCAGTTAGCCAAAGTCTTGGACATTCATACATTTCATCAATATTGTTATACTATCATAATAAAATGAGATTTATTATATCTTTATCTTTTTCAGTGAAAAATTCCAATAATAAAAGTNCCTAAAAAATTAAGTTAATNATGTTANACATTGTATAACTTACAGAAAAATCTTCNTTAATAAAAATCATAAAATATATATCGATATACAGTACCTTTCCATACCAATCATTTTCTTCAGAAGAAATAACCATATTACTAAACCACTCATTACTATAAAAATTTCCTGCTGTTCGAATGATATTAGTCAATTTAATGGCTCACTTGAATATATCTTGAAATATCCAGATTTATCATTATAAGTTATATTATTTTCAGTTAAAAATTCTTTAAAACTACATGAAGATTATCAAAACCTTTTTTATATAGACAATGGATATCATCATCTTGCTTTATTTGAGAAACTTTTGATTCAATCTCACTAACATTTAATTTCCATAGAAGATTTCTAAAGCTATCAGATCTTCTAGATTTAGATCTTATTGAGGCCAAATATTGATGCCGTACCTATTACATTAATTGAATTTTTAATAGTTAATATCAATAATGATAAAAGNAGATATAAATAGTAGATTATATAGCATACTGTATTTAACATCTGTGAAATATAATTCTTTTTATTTGACATTCGATACAGATTCTTAACGTTACTTTATGTAACATTTCATAAGTTTCCATGAATATGCCGTTCATTGAACCATAATGGTGAATTGACAGAATTACATGATAGTGAAGTATGTAAAGTTTAGGAATTTTGCAGTGACTTGGTGAATATTCATAAAATATTGTCACAAATTCTTGACAGAATTCAGTTATATATGTCTAATAAACAAAAAAGTTTATCGATACACAGGTTTAAAGGTGGTCATTATCATACAATTTACCACAATTAACCAGGAAAATTTTGGTAAATTGTGGTTTTTTTTTGTTAAATTTAGTGAAAATGGGAATTTCACATTTTCACAAAAAAAGCTAAATGGCGCCATTTCTCTAAAATTAACCAAATTTAATAATATAAATGTTGCGAAATGATATGAAAATGTTGGTAGAATTTAATGAAATTATCTTAAAATTAGCAAGAATTTATTGAAATTACCTTAAAATTAGCAAGAATTTATCAAAATTACCTTAAAATTAGTAAAAATTTATTGAAATTACCTTAAAATTAGCAAGAATTTAATGAAATTACCTTAAAATTAGCAAGAATTTATCAAAATTACCTTAAAATTAGCAAGAATTTATCAAAATTACCTTAAAATTCATTAGCAAATTTTTAATCTGCGAAGTTCTGCAATCCAAAATCTGCATAAATCTCCAAAAAGCCAAAAATTTGCGCAGAAATTTTATCATTAATCTGTAAAATATTTCAGTTATACATTTACTTTTCAGTTGAATAATGTAATTTATGCTTTATTAATTTTATTAATTACAGTTAAATATATTTACAAATTAAAAACTAATTTACTTATTATTAAATACAAAAAAAACTAAGTTTCTATTCTTTACATGTTGTTAATAGTTTGGACATAGTTCCAGTTGGTTCGATTCTAACAAACAACTAAAATATTTTTATTAAAATCCCACATACTCACGCCCAGAAGAACCTATAAAAAGAAAAGGAAAGAAAAAACAAAGTAGATAACCCTAACAAACCTTCAATTTTGAAGTCTAAGAAGTCGAATCTGAAGCTGAAATCCTACAAAAAAGAAAAAAATGTTATATTAGTAACGTTTCTTTAATAAAAAAATTATAACTTCCCAATACAAACCTTCAAANTNCAGGTCAAATCTGAAGCCAAAGTCCTACAAAAAAGAAAGAAATATTATATTAGTAATGTTTCTTTAATAAAAAAAATTATAACTTCCCAATACAAACCTTTGAAGTTCAGGTTGAATTCGAAGCTGAAGTCCTATAAAAAAGAAAAAAATATTACGTTAGTAACGTTTCTTTAATAAAAAAAATTATAATTCCCCAATACAAACCTTCAAAGTCCAGGTCAAATCTGAAGCTGAAGTTCTACAAAAAAGAAAGAAATGTTACATTAGTAACGTTTCTTTAATAAAAAAAAATTATAACTCCCCGATACAAACCTTCAAAGTCCAGGTTGAATCTGAAGTTGAAGTCCTACAAAAAAGAAAGAAATGTTACGTTAGTAACATTTCTCTAACAAAAAAAAATTATAATTCCTCAATACAAACCTTCAAAGTTCAGGTCAAATCTGAAGTTGAAGTCCTACAAAAAAGAAAGAAACATTACATTAGTAATGTTTCTCTAACAAAAAAAATCTATCTATCTCCCCCAATACAAACCTTCGAAGTTCAGGTCAAATCCTGAAGTCGAAGTTCTAATCTTTGAAGTCCAAGTCAAATCCAAACCTATAAGAAAAAAAAGAACGTTACATTAGTAATATTTCTTAATACCCTTCCCCTTCACTATGAACCTATTTTGAAGTCTCATACCTGAAGACCTGAACCTACAAAAGAAAGATCGTTATATTAGTAATGTTTCTTTTAATACCCCTCCCCTTCACTATGAACCTATTTCAAAATCCAAGTCGAATCCAAACCTACAAGAAAAAAAAGAACGTTACATTAGTAATATTTCTTTTAATACCCCTTCCCTTCACTACAAACCTATTTTGAAGTCCCATACCTGAAGACCTGAACCTATAAAAAAAAGAATATTAGCTAACATTCAAAAAAAAAAAAAACAAAAAAAAAAATTTTCAAAGTCTCACCTTCGAAATGGAAATCTGGAGTTGTATTTCAGTTTTCTGGAATCTAAAGAAATAAAAAGAATGTTAGTAAACATTCATAAATAAAAAAAAATAATAATTCATTTTGAAGTTATTATCTTTGAAATGGGAGTCCAGAGCCATACTTCAGTTTTCTGGAACCTAAAGAAAAACAAAAAGAACATTAGTAAACATTCATTTAATAAAAATATATATATATATATATACTTATTTACCTTTGAAAGAAAAGTCCAGAGATAATGAGAGGAGTTCAGAGTCCTGCAAAAAAAAAAAAATAAAAAAAAGGAAAAAAATCTGCATGATGCAGATTAAACATGAAATTTGAAAACTTAACTAATTTTGTCCAAGACTTCAAAACCTAAAATTTAAAACAGTTAAATAATAGTTTAACTGAAGTTTATTAGAATAAAAAAAATTAAAGATTTTTGTGCAAAGTTTTTAACAAATTTGCAATATTGGAGATTATTGCAGATTTTTTCTAAAAACTTTATTAAAAAAATTTGAAGAAAATTATTTGAAGAACTGTGCAGAAATACATAAAAAAAAAGCAAATTTTGCAGATTTCTGCAGTTCTGCACCTCTAAAATTTTCCCGATGTATTAATGTATTCCAGCTACATTTAAATATAAGCAAATTGAATATTTAGCAATTTTACCATTAAATAGAAGATTTAACCTTTAGATTGTTTGTTTATTATATTAATAATAAAAGTTTTAAACTTGTACTTACAATTTTTAATTTATTTGATTTTATATACATTATTGTATGAAAAAATAATTATCTATTATAGTTTAACATTGTTTTGGAAAATGTTATGTTATTTTGGTAAATTCTGCATTTTCAAGAAATATGTAACATTTTCCAGAATAATGTAACATTTGATTTTTTTTTTTTTGTAAATTATATAATTTTATGATAAATTTATATATAAAAAATTATCTAGTGTCATACATTATTTTCAAGAAAATTCAACATTTTTCCAAAAAAACATATAATTTGAATTTTTTTATAAATCAGATAATGTTATGTTAATGTTGTGCCAAAAATTGTCCAGTATAATATACCATTTTCTGAAAAAAACCCAAAATTTGCTTTTTTGCAATTTGGACAATNGACTTCATTCGACCTGTGATATGTTTATAAATATTGACTGACTGAAATTTAACGTTAAAGATTTTAATTATATTTACCTGCAATTCTGCCAATTCCATATCCGTAAATAATTTCTGGCGTAACTTCATATACATCTTTAAATAAAGGCAAAATATGCTACATAATCTTTTGCATGGAATTCCTTCTTCTTTATAATCTTTGTATAAATTATTTATAATGAATATAATTACTTTCATTATATTGCAGTAATCATTAGCAGTAAATTTTAAAATATTTTTCAAGCTGTTCTTCAAAATTATTAAGTCTGGATAGCGTAGAATTTCGCTTAATCTGTAATCTATCTTCTTAACTGCTTTAGCGTTAACTTTTTATTGTAAGTATTCACAAGTAAACTTCAAAAGATACTTCATAATGTCAAGATCAAGCATATGCATTCAATCTGGAATGGTCACTTCATAAATGTTAAAATCATCAAATTTTCAAAAAAATTAAAATCTGTATGAATTGAAAGTTCTTTGGCTTAATTTATATTGATAGCTTCTTTCATTTTTTCTGGAGTTCATAAATCAATGTGAGTTAATACCATATTATTGAGATTTTTGTTGCTTATTATTAAGCAAAAACCACAAGGTCATTTGGAAGTCAATGGCAGATATGTAGCAGTAAATGTCGTTGCTTTTGCTATATCAGCGAAAATGACTGATATTTTTGGGGTAAATGGATGTATTTCATTTTTTACAATAAAATACATATTATTTTGATTCAATATTAGTGATAATAGTATTTGAAGGCATCTCTGGAAAACTTGCCTCTGCAATTTTTGAAATTTTTTAGAATGTCTTGTTGTATTATCCTTTGCTTTTATTTCTAGGAGATAACTAACAAGAATTTTAGCATCAGGTTTATTCTGCAACCAACTTGAAATGTTACCTAGCAAATATAAATTGGATATTCTAATGTTTTTCCAAGATGATCGCACATGGTTGCATCAGTATAGATAATAATTGATAGTAAATCATTGTCGATAGGAATGGTTTTTTCTGTTATTTTCCACCATTCACTTTCAAATTGTTTACTATAAGTCCTAATTGATGTATTGTTATCTTGATATTGAAAAACAAATTCCTTATTAATATCAGACTGAAGAAATAAAACCTTAATTCCGTAAATTATCAGTTAATAATAAAAATTATAATCTATATTCTGAAAATTTGTGATGGAAACTGTTTTGAATTTCATATAAAGAAATTCATTAATATTAATAAATTTATAACCTTTCTTGGTGCTTTTTGGTAATAGATTTTTATCAGTAGAATTTTGACTATTATTGATCAAATTAATTATTTTATCACTACAAGAATTTGATAATTGGTATTCCATAACAATTTCCATAAATTCTTGGTAAATATCATTTGGCCATTTAGTATTTGGCAGATGCATTTTATCCATTGTGGCATTGGCTAATATAGTTCCACAAAAATCTTCAGGATCGATAGATAATGGAAATGTCAAGTTATTATCAATTTCTTCATCTGTTTTGTTACCTTTTTCACTTTTCTTATCTTTTTCTACGGGTATTTCTACATCTTGTTCTATTATTATCAGTTCAATATCTTCATTCTACTTGTTATTTAATGTTAAAAATCTAATTATTATTAAATTATTTTCAATATGATAGTTATCATGAACCTACTATCTAATCCTCAGTTAGTAAATCATTCCAAAAACCAGGTTTTTCATAAGTTATGTTCAAATGAAAAGTTTTACCTTTATCTTCAGCAATATATTGATGGTTGACAGAAATATGACGTTTTAAAGCATAGGGAGTTGCAAAGGTTCAGAAATAATGTAAGCATTTAAAAGTCATCTTATTTGATGTATCGAATGTATCAAAAAAAATTTTTAACAAAATTTATTTTTTTTCAATGATAAATTAATAATATTTAATCAACTTTCAATAATTATTAAAGAACAATCAAAAATTGAATTATTGTTATTTAATCGATAAACTATGTAAGTTAATTTGATTTTAATAATTAAAGATCAATTAAATAATACACTTTTTAAACAAATACAGTAATTGCAAACAATTAACTAAATCGAAGAATCACGATAATTGAGTTAATTTGATTTTAATAGATTAAATAATACACTTTTTAAACAAATACAGTAATTGCAAACAATTAACTAAATCGAAGAATCATAATAATTGAGTCAATTTGATAAATAATACACTTTTTAAACAAATACAGTACAATTAACTAAATCAAAGAATCATGATAATTAAGTTAATTTGATTTTAATAATTAAAGAATCATATCGATTATCATTATCATGCTGAAAGTAAAACAATTAATATTGATTAAATTATTTTAAGTGAGATTCATAATGATATTAAAAAATAGTGAGAGTATATATAAGCGTAACTTAAACTTTCTATTAACTTTGCTGATCGTGCTTTTTTTCTCGCTTACATTTTTCTTGTACGCTTTTTAACATTTTTCTTTTCGCTTTCTAACAATTTTTTCTCACATGCTTTTTAACTTTTCTTCTCGCTTTCTAACAATTTTTTCTTGCACGCTTTTTAACTTTTCTTTTCATTTTCTAACAATTTTTCTTAGATACTTTTTAACTTTTCTTTGCTTTCTAACAATTTTTTCTCGCACGTTTTTTAACTTTTCTTCACTTTCTAATATTTTTCTTCACACACTTTTTTAAAATATTAGCACTTTCTTACTCATTTTTAAATTTTCTTGTTTTCTCACATTTTTTTTAAAAAAATGTTTTATAAATATCAGGAAGTCAATTTTCAAAAGCATTAAACCAAAAATATCATAAATCAGATAAAGAATATAGTGATGAAAGTTTATCAAAAAATACAGAAGGTAATAATAACTACTATATTATTATATTAATAAATATTAATACATATTGAATGCTTTATTTTAATTACAAAAAAAGCAAGAGATATAGTACATGTAAGAAACTTAAGAAGAAGTAAACATGTTAAAGAACATTCTTATGAAATATATGCTAAAGAAAAAGATAAAGAAGAAGTTTTGAATTCTTCTCATCAATTTACCTCTACCATCTCACAATCATCTTTAATTCAACAATTTACCACTCAACAATTATCATCTCAACAATCAGCCATATCACCAATAATTATTAATCCAGTTAACAGTAAAGAAATTATTATATGGAGTTGATCTCACATGCCAATAACATCATCTATCCCTACTGAGAGACAATAAAGTCAACATTCAATACCTATAGTTAAACTGTTTATAGCTAAACTTACCTAAAGTTAATATTTAATACCTATAGTTAAACCTTCTATAGCTAAATCTGCTCAAAGTCAATATTCAATCCTAATGGTTAGACAAATTTTATCTGATAATTGTGACCCTCTTATTAATATTAAGGCAATGTTAATAAAACATAAAATAGGATAAACAAATTCAGTATTTTATATAAATTGCAAAAAACATCATTTGAAAGAATTTTATGGCTTCAGACTCAAGTAAAAAAACTAAACAGTAATAAAAATAATAAGCTTAGTTTAAAAGTATTTAATGTAAGTAATAATTTAATTTGTATTATATTATCATATTTAGATATTTAACATTGTAAGTTATTTATTATTATATTATATAGGATGGATATAGTGCAATATGCACTGAATTTTTTTCAAATAACATATGGCCAAAGTTTAATAAATATAAATGATTCTTAAAAAATTGGCTAAATTTGAACTATTCAAATTATATTCGTAAAATGGGTGAATGAGAATAGATCAACACCTTTAGTAGAAAATATTATTTTTTGGTAATTATTGTCAGTTAATTTTCAAATATTTAATTTTAATTTTATTTTATAATAGCTCATGTAAAAAATAAAAAACATGAGAGAAAATCATGCTTCAGCAATCTGAACTGCTATTTTCAAAATATGCAAACTGCAATTGATGAGTAATAGACATAAAATCTTGAGAAATATCCTGGAATAGAAGCAATCCAGGAAAGTAAAAGATAATTATAATAGATTGTTCACTGAAAGTACCATGATAAAGAATATCACTAGTTCTGTATTTCTATTACTAGATGATACTAGTGAAGAAAGATTTAATGATATGTATATTTATACCGTATCCATATGCAATATATTATTAAATCCAAATTATCACACTTTTGAAGTCTTCAAGAAATTATTGGAATTGCAATTAAAAAGATTTAGAATATTTATCAAATTTATTTTATTATTTAAAAATTAATTTTATTAATTAAAATTAAAATTAGGATGTGATTGATAAAAATGGTCAAATTAAGCTTAGCAATTTAACATCAGTTTTATGTAAAGAAATACCTGATAATTATAACAAAAATAAATCTACCAATGACAATAAAGATGAAAAAGAGCCACCTGAAGACAAAATAATATTTAATGATATAAGTTTTAAAATATACAATAAATTATTTGATTATAGTTGTTTCCGAAATTCAATTGGCAAATCCGAAATCTGAAATTCCATAATCGTAATTAATTACGTAATTCCGTAATTAATTATGATTTGTGTAACAATGCGAAAATTTGACATTTACTCGCGATCTAGTGATCCGAATTTATTAATTTTACCACCATTACATTTGTCTCATTGAGACGAATCTAATGGTATATGTTCATTTCTCTAGCTTTGATATTGACGAAGTTAAAATACTATAAACATTTAAAGATTATTGAAGTCAGAGCAAGATCTAATGATTATATTTAAATGAATTTACCATCATTCGATTTGTCATGATAAGACGATTCTAATGGCGGTAAGATCATATTTCTAGCATTAATATTGACAAAGTTATGATACTATAAATGTTTAACAATTATTGATATCTGAACACGATCTAGTAATTGAAATTAAATTATTTTAACACCATTAGAATCGTCATATCGAGACGAATCAAATGGTGGTAAGATCATCCAAAACGGATCGCTAGATGCTGAGTTATTATTTATTAAATTTTCTAAATATAATTCGGCCAAAATTAAGGTTAATTCTGGCCAAATATTTTCGTAATACGAAATTAATTACGGAATTCGGAATTTTTTTGATGAATTACTTAATAATTACAGAATTACATAATTACGGATTTCTGTAATACTAAAATAATTTCGGCTACAACAATATATTTGATTAATATTTTAATTTGTTCTATTTGTGAATTAAGTTTTAAGTTTAATATCATTTACAATTTTGTTACTTTTTGATTTAGGCTTCTATTTACAATTTTTTTCAGTTGAAAAAATGATTATAATTATTAATTTTTTATTTTTATTTTTTTTTTCTTATTTTTACCACTTATGTTTTTTCTTATTTTTATCATTTAACATTTTTTTTCTTATTTTATTACTACATTTTTTTTGTTTAGTTTAGTTTTACATTATTTTATATAATATTTTATATAATAAAATAAATATGCAAAGGATTATTTATCCTTTACAGTCGGCGCTCTTTATAATGAATTTTAATGTAACGAATTATTTAATACAACGAATTTTCTCTGTGGTACATAGTTTATCATGTGAAAAAAAATTTGTTAAACNGAATTTTACTATTTAAATGCTGTATAACNTATAANNAAGAAAATNTACGAACTGCATATATAAAAATGAATCACTTTGTAACGAATTCATTTTATAACGAATTTTTTTTCACTATAATGAAGATTTTTGCGAAATGAATTTTTTTATAAAAGATAATTTAGCACAAAATCACTTCGCAAATATAGTAATATCGCACATCTACTACACATTCATAAAATC
>QKYT01000066.1:88048-99114 GCA_003550305.1 Glomus cerebriforme
GTAGATCATTATGTGACAAAAATTATTTTCATTGATGCGTGGGACATTTCTTTCCAAAAATGTGGATAAATATTTGGGTCATTCTTTAATTTTGTAAATCACATGATTTATCTTCTGTTATTATTAATTAATAATTCGTAATTATCCGTATTTTCGTGCATGAATAAGTGCCCAGAATGAATATTATTGATTTTCTATCAGAAAGTTGATGTTCTTGATGATAGTACTGTACGAATAAAATTTAATGAAAATATTTTCACAAAAAAAAAAAAATGCGACAAGATTTTAATTATCAAAAAATCTGTTTTAGTTCAAAGAAAAATAATTTGATTATATATAATGACTGGAGGTGATTTATAAACCAATATATTTCATATGAAAAACGGTACACCTGGCTGAAAAATAGGAATTCTAAATCTAAAGACAAATAAGGGGCACCTCACATGATGACTTCCTGTCATTAGCAGCATATTTATCATTTCGCCATTTACATTTTTTCTTTTCTCCATTTTTTACTCCCTTTTCATTTTATAAAAAAATAAAGTAAATTTTTTATAAAAAAAATTGAAGTGTGCAAAAATTTCTAAGATAAATATTACACAAAATAATCATTATTGAACCAATCATATTTAAGGGGAGGGAGGTCTAGGAAACTACCCTAGCGTTACCCCAAAAAAAAGCACTGTGGCACGTTCAAGCCACAGTTTGTTTACGCAATATCACGTGAAATCTACCAAAATTTTTTTTTTTGACGGAGTTTTTTTTATGAACTTTTTGAAAATTTAAAAATTTAAAAATTTATTTTTATAAACTTAACTATATGCACTTTTTATAAATTTTTTTAATTTTTATTTTATTATGCCTTTTTTTTTTAATAAAATAACAAATTTATCTCAAGTATCTTGTATTATGGGTATGTCCTTTCCAGGTTAATGGCATTCTTTGTGAGCGTTTATATGTTTTAATTTCTTCCTGCATTTTAATAATTGAATGAAAATTTTTTTCAACACTTTTACCCCACTTCAGATTTCCAATAGCTTTTTGTTCCCTTAATATCTGAAGTGTATTTTCTGTAGTTGTAATTAATTTATTATATAAATCTTCACATTCTTCATGTCCTGTAATATTATTTTCCAAAGAATCCACTTTCCAAAACATTTCTCCAAAACTTTCTGTTGATTCCTTAGATTCAAAAATAAAAGGATAGGAATTATTTCGAGTTACTATATCAAAGAACTTTAAATTTACCTCTCCTTTTTGTTTAACCAAATGTTTGCATAAGAAGAAACGGCTTGTTAAAAAGTATCGGCACCCACAGACCCAATTATGTGTATCTGTAATATATTGTTCCATACTTAATTGCCGTTTTGCAAGTAATTTCCATTCATGTTTAAAGGTAGATCTCCAATCTGGTCTTTCTCTTCCCATTATTATCTGTTCAAATTTTCTTTTTTGATGTACAATTACTTTTTTATTAATAATATAAATCACCAAATCAAGCCTTGGACGAAAAAATTTATATAAAAAATCTCTCTTCAAAACCTTCCAGTGGGCCTCCACAAACATAGTAGTTTTTAGTACAGAGATTTTAGAGTCATATCCAGCTCTCATCCAAAGATACCAACGGCTATCAGAATACCATTCTCTCCACATATAACTCCAAAGCCAAGGTAAATTATGTTGAAAACAAAAGGTATACATTTCATAAACTGCATTTTCCCAAATTTTTTTATTAGACTCTTGCATTTCATTTTTATTAGGAATTAAAATATGCTGGTGGAGATGAATATCCATTAGGTTCCAGCAGGGTTTTCGCAGTTCTTTTGGACAGAATCTTGTATTGCGTGGTATCATTAAAGGTTGAATAAATTTAGGATCGATAAAAGAAAATAGTTGATGCGCCATATATCCATTATAAGTATCTCGTGCAACCATCTTATCAGATTGAAGACGCGTTGTTATAGCTCTATTTATATGCCAACGACAAAGCTGAATTTTAGCTTTTGGCCAAGTTGAGTGACATGCTTTTATCTGTGACCAGTCCTTATCTGTTAATATAAATTCAGGATCCAATCCTTTTTCTTTAAGTTGTAATACAAATTTTGTAATTATTTCAGTTCTAATACCATCACCACACTTTCCATTATTTTCTAGAAATAAATAAGCCAAAGGAAATCCAGTTCCATCAACTTCGGCATGTATAACATATAATTCAAAGCCCAAATTGTTGGTATCATCTATATTAGAAATGTTTTAATATAATATATAAGATAATAAAAAAATTATTTATTTGTTTTATATATATAACTTACATGTAGCGTCAATCCCAAATTCCTTAATTAAAATATTATTTTCAATTAGCATTTGATATAATCCTGTTTCAAAGGCAATAGCTTGTACTGGTAAATCAACTTCTAGTATTTTTATACAATTATATTCCTCTAACAAAGCTTTGGCCGATAGAAAGGTATTAGAATCTCTTTTGTATCTAGTTTCCCCCAATTTACTCCACCAAAAATAAATCTGATTTTGGCGAATTCCTGGGTCTAGGCCACTTTCCACAAGGCGTGCATATATCTCTTTTGGCAGTAGATCAATATTTTCACTAATAAAATCTTTTACACAATTAGGTACGCTAACTTCCTTAGGTAATTCATGCAATATTTTATGAATAACATTTACTGATGCTGTTTTCATTTCAAGGTCAATGACAATATTAATTTCTCCATGACAATCAAATCGTTCCATAGAAGGAGTGTCACGTTGCTTTTCTAGATTAAGATATTTTCGGGATTTTTTTACACGATCAGATCTTTGAGAACATTTATATCGAAAACTAATTTCTTGATTATTTTTTGCACTATACCGCTCATCATGAAATCTATATTTATATTTATTATTTAGTTAATAGCATATAAGTATTAATGTATCATGATTCATGAACGAAACACATACCTCCAATTGAAATTATCTGCATCACTTATTTGCTCTATTATACCTTCTGCAATATTTTTGGAAGAGTTATCATTTAACATCATTATATTAAGAGTTTTTTTAAAATCAAGCCCATTTTCTTTATTTTCTCTGTCTCCATCTTTAAATTCTTTAAAAAAAGATAAATATTCATCCATAAGTTCGTTATATTCAATCAAATCAATAATTTGGTATTCAATTTCTTTTCTTTCCCGCTTCCGATTATTACGAATTGCCTTTTTCTGGTTTCGACATATCAAACATGTACTGTAAATTTTATTTAAACCTGAAAATAATTCAAATGAACGGGTTTGTTGACATCCCAAACATTTTTTACTTTCACTTAAAATTTCTATTTCCTGCAAATACAATGTGGTATTAATAATTATAAAACATAAAAATTAAATAAAAATATAGAAAATTACCATTTAAATTTAGTATTTATTATATGTAGGTCGGTATTGAAAAATTTAGTTCGAGTTCTTTAAAAAAAAAATAAAAAATAATAATTCGCGTTATGTTTCAAATCTATGTATCACAAAATTAAATTGATCGCACGTGACATTACATAAACAAACCGTGGCTTGAACGTGCCACAGTGCTTTTTCTTGGGGTAACGCTAGGGTAGTTGGTCTAGGATAGAGGCTTGCATTATGTCCTATTTCATAACCCGGCCTGGCCCAGAATTAAAATAATATATAAAATGCCAGCCCAGCCCAGCCCGGACTTAAATTTATACATAAAATGCCAGCCTGGCCGGCCCGTATTAATATATTAAAAACCTGACCCAGATCGGACTGGAATTTTTAAATATAATACTTATTTGTCTTGTAATTTTTTTAAAAAGTAAAATTTATTTATATTTAACAAATAATTTTAATAAATTAACTCAGCTATAAATAATCTGTAGTTTGGAAAGAGTTTTTCTATGTTAGTCAATCAATCTATTACATGACGTGAGGTGCAGCATTTAATGATCCAAATCTTCTTTTTTAAGAAATACAGTATTAAAACAATCGTTTACATGCTATACATTACCTATGTGATTTTTTATCAAACGTGATTTTGTCGACATTAAATAGCAGAAGCATCCTTAGGGATGTAGACCTTTATCGTAAACCGGGTGTAAGAAGTTTTATTGGTCAGATTTGTTTTGTGTAACATTTATCTTAAAAATTTTTGCGATGTTTATTCAAACAAAAATGCGCGAAGAGATATTTATCTTTAAAAATTCTTGCAGTATTTTAAAGAAAAAACATTTAACTAGAATAATTTTCGCGATTTGTTTTCATTTTATAAATTTATTGATTTTTTTTGAATATATTATTTATTATTTTAAAAATTTAACATAAAAACATGATAAAGAAACATGCTTTTTACAAAATTTGAGACAGACAGCCTAAGGCTGGACAAAAAAAATTTTTAGATTCTCGTGATATAAAATTTTGAAAATGACACGACCGGCCGGCTTATTATTTTTTATATATTTAAAATTTTTTTATGCACGTTTATTTTATTTATTTTTATTTTTATGTTGACGCGGAATCGTTACAAATAAAATTAGAAAGACAAAACTAAGACAGAAAAAAAACTGACTATAAAACTAATTATGAATATGTAACTGAGCCCCCCCGAAGGTGAACTGCCTGCGCCTAAAACGGAAGTTTTAGGTAAAGCCTATCCGTAACCTGGGCATGTAACAAAGCGGGATTTTTTTGGTTGTAACCATTTTTATCTCATACTTAAATCACGTGAAAAATTTTTTACTATAAAAAATTTTTCCATTTTTTTTTTGCCTGGCCTAATACTAAACAAAATTATATCTATGAAAGCTTTGGCAAGTACAAAAGATTTTCGCCTACCAATATATTCTTGATACCTTCACCGTAAGTTTAATATTTCAGTTTATTTATTTAAAAAATTATTTCAATCATAATAAATCATAACAAGGTAACAGTAAAGAAATAACCTACCCTTCGATCGAAATTTACAGAAAATGGAACGAAAAAAGTATAAAAGAACTGAAAAAAAAATTTAAAATTATCTTATTATATATATCAAATCTTAATCGTACACCCCAGTTTACGATAAAGGTCTACACCACCTTACAAAAAATGAAAAATTAAAATAAAAATTCATGTTTTGACAACTATGAATATTAATTTTTTTTGCTAAATATACTTCTTAAATCCTTTTGCAAAATAAATAGTGGTTTTCTTTATGAATATAATGAGTTGGATTAGTGTTATCTATTTCAAACAAAAATATATAACAAGACTAAGAGAATATCAACATTTATCTATAGAGGAATTCAACTGGATTCAGGAATTAATTGCGTACGACATTAATTATTAGTTACTCTTGTATATAACCTAATTCCGTTAAATCCTAATAAAAAGTTCATAAATTTTCGACACTCTAAATTTGTAGTAAAAATATAACGAAGAAAATGATGCCGGAAAGGTTACACAAAAGCCACATTAAAAAATTAGTGATCGAACAATATTAAGTCGATATCAACCGTTCATTAGTTATCTTATTGATTCCTAACAAATGTTAAAATTTTATTTAAATACGAAGTATGATATTAATTGTCAGTAATTGATTTTAAAATTTATTCATTGATTTAATTTATCTTCTATTTATTAGAAATGGTATAAAAAGATGTCATGCTCTTTAAATCTTCATAAAAAGTTTTTTTTTTGTCACTGGCTCTAATGATTTTAAAATAAATTCAATATCGGAGCCTTAAGATCATAAATACAGTATGTAATGCCAGTCGACAAACTCTTAAATAACAAATAAAATAAAAAAAATGAAGTCACAATATCGTGATCAAAATCGAATGCGTTTAATACAAAATAGATTCGAATATTCGAATATCTGAAACATATAAAATTTTTAATTACTATAATTAGACTATTTATGAAAGAAGAGTCTATCGTTCTATTGGTAAGTAAATATACCCTTAATAGACATAACTATACAGAAATGTCTGTTTTATTGAAATTCATTATCAATAATCTTATAATAGCTTAATTTACTGATAAGAGAGATAGATTGATATAAAAATGGGCGCGTATTCTAAAGAAGCTATACCATTTATGTTTATTTATAGCAACACAACATAAAATATTATTTAGAAATTGTCAATAAGGAATTTCTATGTAGAAGCATCAGCGAGTAAAATCACAGTATAAAAATTTTTTTAATTATTAATAGCGAAACGGCTCCTATTGATAAAACAAAGAAATTCGAAAAACAAAAAGCTCAATGTATTTCTTTAGTTGAACATAATTGGAATATTTTCGTGTCATTTTTAGTTAAATCATTAGACGATATTACATCATTTCATACGAATTTGATAACAACTATGAATGTAAAAAAAAATTTATGTAACATAATGTGACAGAAGATATAAATCCAGTTTTTTAAACAAGAACTAATTGTATATATTTAATACGTTATTGTTGAAACAAAGAACAACCAAACAATAAATCAATCTTCATATATTCATATATCAATAAACAAAAATAATATCTATAATTTTTCCGCTCCGTTAAATGAAGCCAAATAAGTTATAATAGTAGTGTACTTGGAGGATATTTTACAACTTGAAATGGCTGAATTCATTCAGTTACTTTTCAGTTTTTATTGCGCGTACTAATTCCAATTAAAAATCATCAACCAACCATTCAATTTTTTTATATTGTTTAAATAAACTCTCAGAAGTAATGATCGGCATCTATAATACCTTAAAAGTGCTAGCTTACCAGCTTACCGGGAGACGAATTATATTAAGTCACGTGCTGGATACCGAATATGGATTACACATATTGCGATTGTATTCCAGAAAAAGATTTTTTATTGATTATTTTTTATTACATTAGAATTTTTTTTTTTAATAATAAAAAGCAAATATTAAATTGGCAAAGATAAATACATCGATGAGGGGATAATTTAAATAAATGGATCGTCATTCTTTTGTTATACATTTTTAATTTATCATTATATAATTTCTATTTTTAGCTATTTAATAAGAAAAAAAACATAATTTCGGTCGATATGTTATAATTTTAATTTTCCTTATGAAAGTACCCACAAAATTATTAAATAGTATATAATAATATATAAACCATATAAAAAAAAATGAGCATTGTAGAATGAAAATTGAATATAAAAGTTAGCTAGTAATAAGTAAATATTTAATTTGTAATTTCGGAGTTATTTGTATATCGGAATATCGGACAATCTATTGTTTCATAAAGATTTTTATTCAAGTGATAAATTTAGTTAAAATCAGTCGGACCAATGCTGGTTTGCATTTTCACGTAATGCGCAGAAAATTTTTATTTAATTGTATAATTGTAAATTATAATTAACGTTTTTTTAATTTTACTTTATTATATTATTGAATATATATTTACTCCAGCGTATATATAAAAAGCGAGAAATTTGCGCTGTATCTACTCAAAAGAAAGTTGGATAAATTGATGAATCTATCCAAATTCTTTTTTTGAAAAAAAAAAAAATTAAAAATATAATTTTCGTTCAAATGTCATCAAAAAATTATGAACCAAGAACATGTGGTGCGCCGTATGTTCAAAAAAGTAATTTAATTAATAATGACATGAAAACTAGGAAGAACCCTCCAAAATTATGTCCTACTTGTAAGGAGACAAATGATTGTATTAAGTTGTTTTCTAATAAAGTGAATAGAATTGAAGAAGCTGTTAATAATCTTAAAAATTTTCCAAAGACAAAAACCACAAATTATTCTACATTTAACGCGAAATTTACTTTAAATAACGTTCCGTGTGAAGTAGAATATGATTTATCAAGTTTTACGTTAGAAAATCTACAAAAATTGGTTTTCTTTACAACTCAACATTATACATCCAAGAACGATGAAAATTAATTTTTCTTATCAATTAAATATTTTCGAATATCTGATATTTTGTAATTAATTAAAATTATTTATAAGATTTTTATGATAAATACATGTATATCTCTTTCAGTTTAAGATTTATTCCGTAAGTTGTAAGATAATATAATTTTTTTTAAGCACCTTTTTTTATTCGTATATTTATGTATATCAAGATTATATTTAAATCAATAAGCGACAAAAACTTGATAATCTATATTAATATTTACTAATGTTAACGACATAACCAATTTTACTGTAAACTAAAAAAGTTATAATTATCCAACTTAATTGTTTTTTTAACGTCCCCACTCCCCTTATTTTTAAAAACATTTGAAATCTAATATATAAGTAAAAATCAAATTTTCAAAATTTTATTATGTTAATTTATTTAGTTAAGCCGATGAAAATTCTAGTGTCTGAGTGGCATGAATTGCAATAATATTATAAATAACCATAATTTTTACTTTCTCATTTACACGATCTCTTATTTTATTTTCTTTATTGTATGCATTGTGCCGTAATTTAAATCATAAATACTTTTGTAGAAACATGATTTCCTTAATATACAGTAACTGTATATTAACTATATAATTAATACCATACATAATAGCAGTTACTGCTTAAGTAATCCAAGTTTTTCCTAAGTAATCATATCGAAAATAAGCAAAATGCACTATTTCTGATCTTTTATAAAAATTCGAAATTTTTTTGAAGTCACAATATTTAATTGAGAATGGACGTAAACAGATGAATTCTTAACAACCTCTAAATTGAGTAGTCAAATAATTGTACAATTTTGTGATTTTAAATGGTTACTTATGTACAAACTTCAACTACATATGACATAATAGTATTTTATAATCTAGAAAATTAATAAGCTTTGAGGAAAAAGAATATTGAACATTGTTTATAATAAAATTCACACTCTTAGCAGTAATAAATACATTACGATCGATATTTAATATTTTTGAATCTTGACAAAGCAATTTAAAGATTCTTATAAAGTGACATCTAACAAATATGAATTCTGATAATAAAAAAAAATCATTTGTAGCGAAGGAACCTTCCACCTACGTCACGTCATTGTGCAATTCCCTTTTTTAAATATTACTACCTTGCTTATTTTCTTTTAAAGGTTTGTACCATTTGTTTACGTTTTTGTAACACATTAGACGGACTTTGCTACATACATGTAATTTCCGTTTACTATAGCGACAATTCAAAAAAAGTAATTGTAGGCTATTTTAGGATACTGTAACTAGAATATGAATATATTTGTTTATCGATTATGTAAATTCACTTTTTAAATAATCCAAAAGTAAAACAAATTATTATTTGTGTTACATATTACGCAGTAAAAGATTGCACCTCGAAATTTATATGCGCAGCCGATTAACTACCGGCCGAGCGGATTTTTAATATTAATGCGGACCGGGCCGAGCCGTATAATAAGTCCGGGTCAATTATTAATTAATTATTTATTTACTTTATACATATTATTTAAACACTTGAAAAATTAATGTTATTTTATAAATTCCAACATGTAGAATTCAGTGATGATCGTCAGTTAATCAGTTATTATAATTAAAATATTTAACTGTATAAATAAATGCTTTAAAGTTGTGTAACCTAATCACGTTACATTACACAAATCCCAAAAAGGCAATTTTATTTCCTACGAAAATTGAATCAAATGGTAGTACAAGGTCACACAAAATTCCAAAAATGGATGTTGATGTGCATACACATAATTCTGGCCGGAATTTAAAAAAAAATAATATGCAAAACAAACATGATTACTTGATTAGATTTTAATCTAAAAAGTTTTGAATAAAAATAATATAAAAATCAATTTTCGCGCTTTATTCAAGGTACTATTTGAACAATGGTCTTTCTAATCTATAAGTAACGATTTTTTCTCGTAATTTATTTTAGAACAAATTTCCCATATTAGTTGAATTTAATGTTAACTCTAGTCAAACTTTAACGCTGGCCAAAATTTAACAAATTTCGGAAAATTTTTTCACATTAATTCCAGTCAAACCCGGAATTAAGTTTGGGCGGATCAGACTCTCATAATATCATCTGATGTGATATTTATAAAACTCTATTATTGCGCATGTGATTACCTCGTGGCAGTCACGTCAAAATACCGCAACACGCCCCCATCCTCTATTGCTAAAGTTAATCATACTCCGATCATAATCCTAGTCTCAAAGTTGTTTACTCTTTGAGCACTCTCTAAAAAGGAAGCTGAGTATATTTTAAAAAATAAATAAAAATTTAATAGGCGAAGACGCGAAGTTTAAATTTTAAATTATATTTGTGTCTTAAATTATTTACTTTGTATACTAACAAATTCAAAACTTAAAAATTTCTTTTAGTTAATATAGTTAATAATGATAACACACGTTTTTTCTGCCATAAGGGTCTTCTTTTACTGTAGAAGGTAAAGATTATGAAAGGATTTTGGCGATGGATTGTGGTTTGAATGTATAACTTTAACAAAATTACATATTATTGCATATTAGTGATGAGTGACATGAAGTCAAAGTACTTAAAGTACAAAGGTACCTTCTTAATACCTTCTTTCTTCAATGATCTGAAAGAGATACTTGAAAATTTCCTTAAAATAAAAATTAATTACTAATCAAAAAATTTTTAGTTATATTAGAACAGAACAAACTTCTTGTCTTACGCAATCAGTTACGTCAACACAAAATGTTTTATAATAATTTTCATATAACTTTATTTAATCTTATCAGTATTGTACAATTATGTAAAATTTGTTTGGTTTGTTTAATTTAAAGGTTTTAACCGATGACGATAACGAAAAAATTTGATGATAAATAATCGGAAACATAGTTCCAATTGCATCAAAATAATTAGGCTGCTAAGCCAGTTCGAATCTTGTAAAAAAAAAAATCTTACATAAAATGTAAAAATTTTTAGAAAAAAACGATGTTTTAATGTGCGAATGTTTCGTGTTTGTGAAATCATTTTCATTATTGAGATTTTACCCAATATCGAAAGTTGCCAATGAATGAGAAAATTGCCAATTCATTTTTCAATTAGATAATCAGATATCAGAATTATCACTTGAGGAGGTAGAAGATGGATATTTATTAAGGTGGTTCGTAGTAAGATTAACGAGTTTCTGTAAATT
>QKYT01000066.1:99454-115531 GCA_003550305.1 Glomus cerebriforme
TTTTACGCGTTTTTTGTGTAATGTCACTCATTATAATATTTTTAATGAGCTTTATTTTTATTTTCGGAGTTTATATATATTTACATCCCAATGAGTGATATATAAAACAAATATCTTAAAAATTTTATGGAAGAGAACGTATTTAGAATTAACCAAATTCATCAAAAATTTTTGGATAAGATGCATTTGAAATTCACACAGTTGAATTTAACAATGGAATTCCATTGTATTAAACTGTCACATGTTAAACACATGAATACAATGAAGTGAATGCCTAATTTTCTCAATCGGATAAACACGTCATTACTTGTGCAGGCAGGATGAGTGGCAGGTTTGTGGTGCAGCTATTGTGGCGCAACAAGAACTTGTCACAACAATGCATAATATAAAATAAATATTATACAATACGAATATCAATTAAGGTGTGATGCTTAATGCAGTGAACTTCACGTGCATCAATAAACGCGCACTTAAATATCATTATTGACTTATCTAGTTTGGAAATGATCGGCAAAGTAAAGATTATCACTTTTGTTGTCTAAATTTGTCTTTATTCTAGTATTTAAATCATTTATAATTTTCTCTATCTGAGTGCTATTGTTAGTATTGATTAGAAACTAAAAATTTCAAAGTGAATCATATGGCAATGTTTCATAATCATAATATAAAAATATTATTCCTTGTAGTTAATGAGAATAAATTAATCTAATGATTTTGATTAAAAAAAGATATCTAAAATAATTATCTTGTTTAAGAACTATTAATTACGTATATATAAATACTGTTGTGCCCAAATTTTTTTAAAAAATTTTTAAATTTCTTGAAGTGAACAGGCTTTTTTATTTTAGTTATTCATTTGTTTTTATTTAGATTACTTAGATTATAAATTACACGCATTTTATGATTTAACGCGCTGGTACTTTTCTGTTTAGAAGAACATTGTGAAATCACATGCCGAACCCTATCAACATAATAAATATATTTTTTTAATTATTCAGTTTCAACTTTGTTTCAGCTGCAATTAAAAATTTGTTAGAATATTAGAATTCCTATACTTTAATTACTATAATTAACTTACATTAGATTTTCAGTTAGGTAGATTAATCAAAATCTAATTTTAATTTACTGATAAGAAAAAATATATATTTAAACTAGGTATATATGTAATGAGATTAGATAAATAAAAACTGATGATGTAAACTTTTGATATTATTTTTGCTCATTATAAATTCATTTTTTTTTTTTAGTTAAATGAATATTTGTTTAGGAGTCGTTGTAATTTTATCATAATTAGATTAGATTATCGACAATGATATTAGGAAATAAGTCTTAATAAAACACTATCATTTATATTTATTATGGTTGTATCTTTCTTATAATAGTCTTATCATACTTGCTATGTAATCTACACTATGTAGATTGATTTAGATTGGTAAATAAAGAAATTGTTCACATATATTTGATAATAATTATGATGTTCATTTTGTTCACCCCCCCCCTATTCGAATAAATTCATCCCAGAATACATGATTTTTAGTGACATTTTTTGACAATTACGCAAGGAAAAATGTCTCCTTTAAATGTTACACTATACACCATCTGTATATACCTGTTGAAGGGGAAGATGTGTAATATGGTTAAGCGAAGCGAGAGTTTTCGATAAAAAGCATAGATCTGAATGAAGTGATAATATATAAAAAAATAATCTATTATAAGGTAAAGCAAATTTCGATTATAAATGTAAAACTATCGAATCATTTAAATAAGATATAATATATTTGTAAATCGCCTCTTTTTAATTATTTCTTTACACGTATCAACCCAATCGCATTATGCAATATAAATATACAAATAAGTGAATATATCGAATCCATTAACTTTTGTGGTGATATTATTTTGAGTTTTTGTACTAATAGTATTGAAAATAATAAAATTTCTTATAATTTTAAAATACACTCACCCCTATCAAAAAAAACTTTCATATTGTATTTTTAATTCCTAAACAGATTTTCTATCGATGTTTATTTATCATTCAAAGAAATTACGGGGGAGAACTTAGGGTAAGCTGTCAACTAATTAAATCAAAACTATGTATAGTATCATATAAAAATTTATTAATAAAGATTTTTATAATCGTTGATTAACATGATATCAAATTCTGAAATTTGCTTCTTTTTTATTAAGAAAATTCCCAAGTTTTTAAAATTCCATAACTTTGTGCATTCAAACAATATAAAGGTTCAAATGAACAAACAATAACTTTAAGAATAACAAAGACACCTCGCTTTTTAGAAAATACTAAAGAAATTTTTTTTTATTTAAGAGCTGTGTCTGAAAGTATTATTTTATTATTTTTTAAAACATAAATGATATTTTTTGGAAAAAGCGAGCTGATTACATGAAAGAGACAATGATTTAGAATATTCAATCATCACGAAATTTTTAGGTTGAATAAAATCACATAGGTTAATAGAAAACCTATAACAGATAATTATTTCACTTTTACATAGGGATGGCAAAAAACATGTTTTAAAACAATTTTGGCGTTTTAAAACATGTTTTAAACATGTTTTAAATTTACTACGTAATACATATTTGCAACAAAAATTTAAGCATTTTATTATATAATATATATTAATTCTTCAATAAAATTTAATTTTTTTTCGTCATTTTCAAACAATCAGCTAATATTTTCTAATTATTAGACACTTTATTATATTTTCAATAAAATTATTTAATTTTCGTCATTCCAATAAAATTTATTTAGTTTTCATCATACGAGACAATTTTAAAAGATCGTTTTGCAAAGAGATCACTTATAAAATATGAAAGGTTGCTTAAAAATACAAAAAAGGTATTAATAATAATCATGCCGATCAATGTTTTAAAACAAAAAAAAAACGTTTTAAAACAATAAAAAACTGATTTAAATTGTTTTAAAACACGTGCCATCCATATAGTGCGCATATGATTTTACAGATTTCGCACATGATGCTGTAATGCCGCAATTCCATATGCCGTAATCATAAAATTCCTATATTAGGGTCTAAAGCGGAGCAGAATCACGTGATTTTCGTAAAATTTTTGGCCGGAATTATGGCATTAAGAAATTATGCATGTGACAAATAACAGGTGATAAATAGGATTTCACCTATCAAAAAAATCTAGAATACTTAGGAAAAATGGAAAATGAAGGCGTGACGCAGGGGTGACAGATATGTTCTATGATCCCGTGATTCTGCTCCGCTTTAGACGTAGCCAATAAAATATAAAGTTGAAAATCAATTGTAAGTTTATTTCATTTCTTTCGTTAAATTTCTTTGTCTCTATTTGTAGATTTCAGAGGCTGTCTTTTTCTGTTTAGGAACAATTTTGGCAGAATTTCTCCTTTGTAGATTGCTTTTCTTCGGTTTGGCTCTTTGGTTTCTTATGGGAGTTTAGAAGGTGAGATATTTTTTTCTTTATTCCTTATTGTTGCTTTTTTTCGTTTCCTCTCATTTTTCTAATGCATTTTTACTATTTTTTTTCGTCCCTTTACCTTCAATTTTGATCCTTGAATTTTGTGATCCTTATCTTGCAACTTGGGGTTTTTTTAACCTCATTATTATTTTCAGTTTTATTTCTCATTAATTTGATTTTGTTGTCCGGATTTATTATTTCATTTTTGGGTTTTTTTACTCTTTTTTTCGTTTTTTTCATTTTTTTTTTTTACTTATTTTTGTTTTTGGGGATGATATTTTTTATTTCATTTTTCAGCAATTTTTTGGGTCATACGTAGCGGATATAGTACCTTGTAGAATTATAGTATTCGTAAATTTGTGATTGAATAATCCCAACACAGCTATACGCTTAAAAAATATTCCTGATGAATTGTATTAGAATTATTAATCAAGCAAATTCGTGAAAACGGTTATAATTAAATTATTATTTATGTTATTTAGTATCGTGACGTTCCGCTGGGTGTCCTGTCGACATAGACTAACAAAACTATATCTAGTCCCTATAGTTAGAAGATTTTTTGTAATTCCAATATAATTACTAAAGTTTAAATTTGCCTTATTAAGCTTCTCGCTAAATCAATACATTTTTATACTTTAATAACATTAAACTCTTCCTCCAAATTTTACAACATCATCAGGATGTTTTTGACGTAGAGGATCCACAGAGAAATCTATGTTGAACCATCCATGGAAATCTAAGCGGAACCTGCGCCGGAATATGTGGAAATGGATCCATCGTCACACGTGGATTAATCGGAAGGTTTTTTAAAAACTTTTAATCATATTTCTTATACAATTTAATTAATTTTTTTTTAAATTACTTATATTGTATTTTATATTTATTCTAAAAATTTTCCTTTGGTTAAGAATAAAAAAAAATTATATGGGAATCGTCATTATCGTAACTATTGATATATTTTTGTATAGTTATACTGCGCCATTAATACTTGAATTCCGCAGATGATATACGCTGCGCCTACTGCGCTTATCCTATTAACTTTTTAACTGCGTCCTGCGCTCACCGCACAAGCATTATAGTAGAATTTTGGGCAAAGTTTCATTCCAATTTTTAATTCTGCCCGAAATTCCACCCTAATGCTGGTGCGATCACAATCACCGCAGTGACATTTAGAAACACTCATAGTCATAGAATCTTAATTTTACTGAAACATACATATTTTCATTAAGCAGTTGAAAATGGTTTTTTGGTCTTTTTCGTTATTTATTTTTCGTGAATGTAGATTTTTTATAATTTATTCAAATGATTATCTTTCAAATTTTTAATGAAAACCTTTTATTAATAGCGTAAATTAGGAAATTTTGATAATTAATCACACTTTTAATATTCTTTCAAAAGAAAGTAAAAATTCCGTGTAAAAAATTTTGTAATACAAGTGCGTAGCAATGTAAGATGATAAAAAGTCACGTCACGCGTTTAACTTATCGTGCCGATTTTAAGTTAGTTTATCACAATAAAGTAATCAATGTGGCCCAGTGTATCTCTCTTAAAAGTTAAATGGTATATACTGGTCCCATTGAACGGGAGTTAATTTTAAAAATGATGTACTGTAACTTAGTTAAAGCAAGAATTTTCATAGATCCGAATTAGATGGTCGTATTAGAAATTCTAACTGATGATTATAAAATATACTTTATCATAATACTGTATGTATAATACAATCGAATATATATACAATGACATAAACAATTTTTAAATCTTATCGATTATCTTTTTTGACACATGAATAAAGAAAAAATATATCTTTATTTTAAAATAGTTACATGATTTTAATGTCGACATTTTGTTAAAAGTTAATTAGGAGAGCGTTTAGGCAAACTTATTTACAATACATACATANTTATTAATTGTAATAACGTCAATTATAGATTGTGCAGTTTCATTTAACTTGTAATAACGCATATTTATTTTTTTACTTCCGAATTTATGAAAGATGAATGAAATGTTTGAATGAAAGAATATGACGATCAAAATTGATATATAAATTGTCAATTTGGCAATACAACAAATAATGATCAACATGATGACGTCAAAAAACTATTGTCTGTCAGTACAATAGAATTTTTTATTATAGATAATAAAAAAAATTATATATAGATTACACCTACACGCACAATTAAAGATAATAAAATATATCTGTTGAATATAGTTAATATATAGTTATATATCAATGCAGAAAGAGAAATTTTTTTGGTTCTGTCCGTTATAAATATTCCCACACTTTTCTTTCTTTATTGTATGCATCATAGGTGATTTCGACCCAAGGAACAATACGTAATTGTAAGTTAGGTGCAAAATACGAAATCGATAATTATTACTAATTTCCCTTTAAAATTAAAACTATATATTGGTTTTCTCATAATTTGTAATTTTTAAATACTTCCAAAATTTTGGAAAAAGTGATACTAATAAATAATAACGCTTTTTTAGGAAAAAGAAATTCTTAATGACACTGCCTGAATTTTATAATTTATTTAGATTTTTCTATTTATTTGGATCAGATCAGGTATTGAAAATAGTAACTGTTTTCTGAAGTCAATTGAAGCATTTTTATTGTTGAAATTTGATTTTATTCAGATGTTAATTCACTATTTTCGAACTTCAATTGGTTGAATCTTATTATCTATAGATTATATTGATTTAATCTGGAATGCAAACTTAATTTAATTGATTTAATAAAAAAAATTATCTGATTAGAAAAAGAAATTTTCAATGACTCTGCCTGCCGTATAAATTCTATCTAGATTTTTCTTTTTATTTGGATCAGGTACTATTTTATGAAGTCCATTGAAGCATTTTGAAATTAGATTTCATTAAGGAACCTCGATTGGTCAAATCTTATTATCTATAAATTATATTGATTTAATCTGAAATGAACTTTAATTTAATAGATTTAATCAAAAAAATTCTCTAATGGTATTAAATATTTTCCATTTGTTTGAATCAGACACTGAAATACAAATGAGTTCTATGGGTATGTAATGTAACATTAGGTGTCTTCAGATTGAAATTTCATATAGAATTTCAATCTTACTAGTATATTGAGATTGTCGATCTTAATCACATTTTTTGTGAAGACGCTGTTAATATGAAAATCTACTGCCACTGATTTACTGTGCCGTACTGTGCCACTTTATGATTGTGATTTCCATGATCATGGTGATCTTAGTGATAGTAGTAATATTAATGATAATTAAGATAGTTAGAATAGTTAATATATTTATTATCTTTATTTTTATTTTTATTTTTTTTTTTAGACAAGTTAAACACATTTATTGTATTTTGTGTCAAATGATGAATACATTCTATAAATTACATATACATCCTCTATTTAGAAAAATGTAACTTGTCATGCAATATTATTGGTTTGTAAGGGTGAAAATTATAAACAAATTTCCCTTGGCATATACAGCCCTTATGCTTTACCTCTAATCTTCTGACCCTGTACCATAGTAATTATCTAGATTAATACAAGTAACTTGTCTATATAACCCTTCATTATTAACTAAACTAATGTTCAAATTATCAACCAAATTGTTCCCCAAACTACCACTATTATTACATTCTCTATCTAAATTATTAAGCCTAAACCCACTATTAGAATTGTATTTAATGGAATTGTAGACTCTGGATTTTGTCAGATAATCAGTGGATTTTCTTAAAAATGAAATCCCCTTGAGTAATGCCAGACTTGACAAACCCCTGGATGACTTGAAACCCTTTAATGGTGGCTTGTTATAACCTAGTCTGTTTCTCAATGACAGAATAGTTGAACTCATCAAATGGAACATCATTATTATAAAATGAGATCTTTCTGTTGTAGACATTGCTAGAGTCATTTATAGCTGCTCGCTATGTAGAAGAAAATGAAGGCTGTGCAACTTCCCATTCTTTGAATAACTTGCACCACAAGATCCATATCTAATCATAAAACTCTTTGATAAAGATCAATGTAAATCTATCCATGATCTGATATGTAACATTAAGTGAGCGAATAAGACAGTTGAGCGAATTGTGTGTTGAATTGATGATAATAAAGCACAATAAATAATATTGTAGGGTATTGTTTCCATTGTCATCAACTATGTCGAATGAGGAGAAGAACATGAAAAACCAAATTTTGATTGAAGCAATGATTTGTTGAGCAGTATCTGAATCCTGATGTACTTTTGGAAGCCACTAATCAGTACTCTCAAAAAAGAAAAAAATAACTTCCTGCTTCATTTTTCAAGGTAATTATTGGGAAACGTGATAAGAATGGAGTAGATTATATTAGAATGATGTTGTTAGGATTTGTTGGTCATTATGAGCATTAGTTAGAATTGGTAAGTTGTTAGGTTAAAGTTTTNGGATGTTAGAAGCATTTAGAAGTATTAGAATTTGTAGGAAAACAAAATTGTTTGTCACATGTAGTGCAATTGAAGCTGAAATAAATTCAACTTAATAAATTCATTTTTTAGAGAGGTAAAGATTAAGAAATCTCTGAAATGTTACTCAATGTTTTTTAAAAGAAAGAAAAAGAAAAAGTAAAAGAAAAATAACATTGTTAATTAGTGATCGGTAAATGTATTTAAGATTTTATTTAGATTTTCTATATTTTAAGGATGTTTTAAAACTTCAATTCATTAGTTTAAACATGAACTTTTGTTAATATATTTTATGATAATCATGTGATCCATATTCATACACGTATTACAAATAGAAATCGATCTTTCCCAGTAACACCAACAATTTTTCTACTTTCACGTGACTTTGTGATGCATATACATTTGTTTTGTGATGTGTTCAGGTTTTGTTTATATAACATGTATTAACACGTATATTTTCATTTGAAAGAGTTTTTTTTTATTTTTTTCTCAAACCTTTTCTCTTACAAGTAAAAAAAAAGAAAATACATAGTTATATACTTATATCAGTGAGTAAAAATTATGAAAAGTTTTACTATTATGAAAAGTTTTACTATAATTCTATTAGTTACGAAAAAATAAAATATTTGTGACTGTACAGTAATTTTTTTTTCGTGTTTTAAATAAAGTTTACTATTATATTACACTAATACTGTGTTTTAAATGGTATAATTATAGAGTTTTATTTTAACCTTAGTGTTATATTAAATTTTTTTCATTTATTAATAGGAATATGAACTCAGTAACCGGTAACAAATATTAATATTGTACATGTTGTGCGAAGAATGTTCCTTTAAGTTCTTTTAATGGAAAATCTTACCAAACCTGTAATACATGCCACACTAAAAGTAAAGAGGCTTATCAACAAAAAAAGCAGCAGATAAATAATGTAGAAGCCGCTGATCAGTCTCCAATTGAATTAAATGAATTATATGATTTTTTATAAGAGATTTTTGATTCATTTGAGAATGAAAGAGAATCTGAAAATAAAGAAAATGATGCAAATCCAGAGTTTAAATTTTCTTGTACTGTAAATATTGGTACATTAGAAGGAGATTCAAAAGAAAAAGCTGATTATATTATAAAAGAAATATCTGACATAGATGAATATGCATGGGTGTAAGTCAATTTTAATTTTAATGCGTTAAACTTTTAATTTATTTTAAACAACTAATTAGTTTATTGTTTTGATTATTTATTTTTATATAATCTAAGATATCACCACATATACAATGCAAAAAAAACAATGTCAATAACCTTCTATTATTATTGCTCTCAATGGGAAAGGTTGGCCAAAAAAGCGAGAAAACATTCTAATTCACAAAAACATCGCGACAGACAATCTATGGGCCATTATACTTGTAATGGCTGTGTTAAAATTACCATTCATGAAGATCTTGTATCATCTGATATAGAAATAAAGCATCTTTTGCATCTGACAAAACCAGATATTTCAATTCCACCTGAAGTTAAGCAGTTTATTCAGAATAATATTGATTTGTTACCACGTGAAATTTATAAACGACTTGTTGAACATGGTTTGGATATTAATATTCGCCAAAAACAAATTCATTTTTGGTGGACTGAGCTTGGCAAAAATAGATACAAGCGAGATGAAAATCCCTTTCTTTCTGCAAAGAAGTGGCTTGAAGAAAAAGCATATAATATAATATTTCAAAAAGAAAGTCCAAAAGCTCTTGGTTTTTTAACCAATTTTTGGAATATATTGAAAGATTCTCAATTTAAAGTAAGTGAAATTGGTATTGATGCCACTTGTAAGTATATTTTAAAATATTTATTAATTTAATTAATATAACAACTGCATCTTTATTGATATTTCCTTTTTTAAATTTAGACAATACAAACAATTTGAAATTCGAATTATATGTTGTTCATGCAGAAGTTGATGGTATGGGTTTTCCATTATCATACTTGTTTTTAGAAAACAATGGAAATTGTGAAAATGGAGTACAAACTGGTGTGATCATAGATTATTTATTACAATTAAAAACACTTGGACTTGAACCAGAGTTTTTTATAACTGACAAGGACTTTGTACAAATATCTGTGGCACGATTTGTATGGAAAAATATCAAGGTGCAACTATGTCTTTGGCATATAAAGAAAGCAGTAGAAGCAAGGCTGTCAAGTAATAAAAAACCTTTACAAATTAATTATAATGGTATTGCGGCACAGAAGCAATTTTCTTTCATTGACCCATTATTTTGTCCAAGTTTAACTAAGGAAAAAATAGGTTTCTGTCCAAAAGAAATAAGACCATTAATATGAAAAATGATGAATAACTACTTCACCAATACCAACTTATCGCAACTATTAGTGGTCAGTATCTTTCTTCAACTGATTTGGACAGCAGCTGTACAAGAAATTTATAACTTCTGTCAACAAAATTCCCTGCCATGGCTTTGGGTGTATTTGTGGAATGAGTGGTATAGTGCAGAACATTGGTTTTTATGGTTTCGCGCAGGATGTAGACACAAACTTTCTGTTTTTAAAACCAATATGTTCGTCAAAGCACATTGGAAGGTGTTAAACGGGATTTTTTATATAAATTCTTTCATCCGCGTCTAGATCTAGTTGTATTTATTATTATGGAGCAAGTGGTTCCACATAACAAAAGAAAATTTGACCAAATTTTCATAGTGAAAAGGGAAAAGGCTGATTGGCGAAAAGCATTTAAAAAGGAATGGAAGGAGCTTTCAACACGAGTTCTTAATAATAATATATACCTAACTGATACTAATAATTGGATTTGTGGGTGTCCAGCCTTTCTTATCAGCCGTTTTTTATTTGTAAACATCTCGTGCAACAGAAAGGAGTAGTGGACGCTTTATTTTTTGATGAAGTTCATCATCATCATCAGTATCCTTTTGTTGATACTATATCATCTCAAATTATTAACTTCACTCCACATAGTTTACAAGCAACACCAACCTTTGAAGTTGTTGAAGATGAGAGTTTGCAAGTTTGTAAGGAAACATATGAAAGGCTTATTGATACAACAGAAAAAGTACTTGAAATTCTTAAAGGTAGTTAATTTGTAATTAATTAATTATTAATGTTCATTTGTTTATACATTTTATTAACTGTATGTTTAACTATAATAGGACAACAGGATAAAGGGAATTTTAAATGGGTGAAGGGTGTTGAAAAAAATTTTAAGCCGATTGAAGAAATGTTGTCCGAAATTACATTTTATAAACGGAGGAGGACAATGCCACGAACATTCAAAGATTATTCACATAATACAATGTTTTTTAATTAAGAATTTATTAATTTATTTTAGAAGAAAATTTTAATTAGGTAATTTAATTTATTTTTTATTAATTTTAATTTTGATACATGGAATAATTTAACGCGTTTTAATTTTATAGGAATTTATTATGTACAGTTGTTATTATAGAAAACCATTTTTATAATAAATGAGGAAAAATAAACATTTATAATTTGAAAATTAGGTGGTAATTCCGAAAATTCAATAATTATTTTGCGCATTTTTTTTAAATTTTCTTTATAAACTATTAAATATTCATTGAAAAGAGTGAGAATTGGCACGTCATTATATAATTATATTTGCAGTTAATATGTATTTTATTGTTTAATATTTAAAAAAAAAAAATAAATAAAAAATAAAAACTCAAGAACTTTCGTTTTTTGCTTTATTAGAGTATTATTTTTATATCTTGCAATTTTAAATTTTAATCATAATAAATAAATGTTTCGTTAATGAAAATTTTTCAAGATCGATGGGTGGCTTAGATACGCCACAAAGTCACGTGGAAGTAGAAAAATTGTTGAAATCGTCATTAAACACGTGATCCGTGTTTGTACACGTAGTGTACAAATAGAAATCGTCAAAAAAATATATATATATATATTAGATTATAAACTATTGAAATAAACGATGAATTTTGGTTTACTGGATCATAAATAATACATATATTGTCAAATTAAAAAGTTGAGTTACACAATTCATTATATATTTAAAAAATAATTTAATTTACGCATAAAGAAATTTAAAAATTTAGGTTTCATTTTATTTTTTGGTTTCCCAAAAAACAAAAGTTTACCCCGATTGTTTAACAAGAAAAAAAAAATAGATATATATATATATTTTTTTTAAGATACCATTATTTTATTATTGTAGGAACCTTAAAAGGAATAAATAAGGAGTATCATGGAAAAACCGACAAGCGAGAAAATTAGTGGGAATTCAAAATGGGCTGATTTTTAGAAAAAGAAAAACGTGACTATCACATGATATTAAATAAATAGTGTTAAATACAATACTATAATTTTTGCATAATTGTTTGTCGTTCAAAAACAAACAAAATGATGATCGGATCAAATTATTAAAAGGATTGGTAGTTATATATAGAAAAAAATACATTTGAATTTTTTTCAAAAAAAACGAACATTTAGTAAAAAAATTTTTTACAGGTCGCGAGACCAAATAGATAATGCATGTGAACCTTATAAATTTCACACGGATTATTAATTTAGTTTTATTATATTTACGATATAACTCCATTCTTCTGTATCAATTTATACAGTGGAAGAATTTTTACGCCAGAGATGGACTATTTAACAACAATATAAAAAACATAAGATCAAATGTTCTTTTCTTGTGTCACAAATTTCGTGTAACATTGATCACAATTTTTAAAAAAAAATTAATTAGAGGAAAAAAAAAAAATATATATATATATTGCTCTGAAATTAACATACATATCAGATATTCAGATATACTGTACATTATTATTTTTCATGTGTTGTAGATCATAACCAAAAAAATCTTTACCACTGTTTTTCCGTTATATTATTTATTTATTCCGAGTTTTAATGAATTGTATACTAGTCTTTTTCTTTCGAGATTTTTCATAAAAGATTATCGTCATTTACTGTGTTACAACCAAATTAATTATTTTATTTATACCGAAATTTTGTAAAAATTCTGGGGGTGGTTTAATCCTAAGTTTCATTTTTATGTTACAAATATAAGGAAATATTTTGATATAAATGGATAATAAAAATATTTCAATAGTCTCAACTCCGACGAACCTGATTTAACATGCATTACATCTTTAATGATTCCTTTTTTTCATCCTTATTGTAAAAATTTTTTATTTCTAAATTTTATAAACTGATACATTATAATTATATAATCTGTTTCATTTAATGACCTTTGTGTTTCGTGGTTTTAAAATGATTTTTCTTGATAGCTGACAAATTATACTTTTACGCGTTTTCTTTGTTCCCTTTTTTTTATTTTTATTTTTTTCGGTTTAAAATATTTTGGTTTTTGGAGTTTTGCTTATCAAAATGTTTATCAGTCAACTTTATTTTATTTATTTGAATTTTTGTGTAATTCATTATTTTAATGTTTGGAAGTATTTTTTTTCATTATTGCAATCAAAATTGTTTTTATTTTTACCTATTTGGAGATATTTATTAGTTATTCGGAAGTGCCGAATATTATGTAAAGAGTACTAACTAATTAATTTTGGTATATTATATATGTAAATGTAAATTAAGTTTATGCTGGGGTTTGACTTTTTGTGATTGATTGATTACGACATTTATATTATCTCAAATTTTTCTTTTGCCGATAAAATGATCTGATCCTCCTTCTAGAATTATGTAACATAATTGTTACCAGTTAAACAGTTTAGAAATTGAAGAACCGCCAAAGCTTTGCCCGGATTGCAAAGAAACAAATGATTTTGTTAAGCTATTTTCTAACAAAGTAAACCGAATTGAAGAAATTGTTGACAATTTCAAAAATCTCCCTAAAAAGAAAATAGACAATGTTTCAAAATTCAATGCAAAGTTTACACTTAATAATATTCCTTGTGAGTTGGAATATGATTTATCGACCTTTACTTTAGAAAATTTACAGAAACTCGTAAATATTACTACGAATCACTGAAGCATTTTTATTGTTGAAATTTGATTTCATTAAGGTGTTAATTCACTATTTTCGAACTTCGATTGGTCGAATCTTATTATCTATAGATTATTGATTTAATCTGAAACGCGAACTTAATTTAATTGATTTAATAAAAAAAAATTCTCTGATTATTTTCAATGACTCTGCCTGCCGTATAAATAATTATATAGTTCTGTCTAGATTTTTCTTTTATTTGGGATCGGGTACTGTTTTCTGAAGTCCATTGAAGCATTTTTGTTGTTGAAATTAGATTTCATTAAGGTGTTATTTGAACCTCGATTGGTCGAGTCTTATTATCCAAAATTATATTGATTGAACTTTAATTTAATAGATTTAAACAAAAATTCTCTAATGGTATTAAATGTTTTCCATTTGTTTGGATCAGGTACTGATACATAAATGAGTTCTATGGATATGTAATGTAACATTAGGCGTCTTCAGATTGAAATTTCAATGTGAAGACGCCCCATTACCTTTTGAATCCATTTTTTGGGGTTATATGATAAAGTTTTTAAAATAAAAAAAAATGTGATGTAATTTTACATTTCAAAGTTTTAATATATTGAGAATAATAAAATTTTCTTATAAATATTCTAAAAAATTTCCTTCATTAAAAGTTTTTTAAAATTACTCATTCCTATCAAACCTTTATATTGTATCTTTAATTCCTAAACAATAATTCTATCGATTTTTATTTAACATTCTAATGTCATCGAGAAGTTTTAGGCAAAGAATTTATAGAAGAACACGTGGGATGTCACGATTTATAAATAACGCAAATAATAATACAACTTATTACAACCGTGTTTTACNAATTCGCTTGATTAATAATTCTAATACAATTAACCGAATTGTTCGAATAACTACACCACAAATTACAAATAATTCTTTCGAAAATGATTTCTTTAATGGAACAAGCTTTAACAATGATGATAATCTCGAATCTTCAATTTTACCTGCTGGATTTTCAGGGTCATCTTTATTTCCTTGATTAAATAATCTTTCTCTCCTATATGCAATGTCTTTATGACAAACACTTTAATAACATTATGATAGCTTTATGAACTACAAATTATGATTGAATTTTTAGAGTAAGAAATATTATATTAAAAAAAGTTCAATTTATTATAGTATTTACTTTAGCATGAAATAATTATGTCAAAATAGTATGCAAATTTATAAATTACATCTTTATTTGTCATTTGTTTCTATCGCCCTGATAATATCCTGATATGTTGATTTTCATTACACAAATATTATGCAAGGTACACAAAATTGGTGAAAAGATAGATTCAAAAATGTAGTTTTGTAATCTTTTTTTCGTGCGGAAATTGAATACTATATGTATGTATTACAACTAACCTATAAGAAACTGTATGAATGTTGAAATAATATAAGTTTTTTTTTTATTTTTACTTTCAAATAATATATACACATTAAAAATCGTTTGTGAAATTGTGAAATGGTTTTATTTTCGTGGTTTTTTAATATGATCATCTGTCAGATGATTTTGGTATCACAAATAATTTTAAAAAGTTAAAATAGGAGACATAAAGAAAATAAAATTTGATTTTCTCACTAGTCACTGGTTAAAACTTAATTCTGGCCGGAATTAACTTAACGTCAAAAAATGTTGCCAAATTAAAAATTCATGTTCGAGATTTTGTTGATCGGTAGTAATTCTGGCCAAATTAATAATGGCAGCTCGTTTAACGAAATCTGATTCTCTTTTTTTTATATTTGATAATATTCTTTGTCGTATAGCTTCATATTTTTTAATGGAGTTGGATGACTCATTGAGTATGCACTTTACTGTTCATTGGACGACAATTCACTTTGTTTTTAGCTAAGATTATATTTTTTTATAGTGATAAATAAAAAGATTTGATACATAGATTGATTCTGCAGGAAAATTTGTTTATACCAAATAATGAAAGGCGAGTGATTTGAACACGATTTTATCAGATTACTCAATTTTTTTTTGTACAGTATATTTGTTTTTGCTACTGCTACTGATTGTTGATCATTAGGAAGTATTCCGATAACCCGATAACCGAATAGGAAATCGGATATTTCCGTATAAATATTGCCATCTTTTGTTTTCTTAATTAATCAAAAAATCAAATTCACAAAATTTTATTTATTTTTCGATCATGCCAATCAAGTACATGTGTTCTTGTTAAA